>JAZKJV010001241.1:0-294279 GCA_037367405.1 Ottelia alismoides
ATTTGCTCAGGAAAATGCTCTGGCACTCGAAGAAGTATGCCACCTCAAAGACTTATTTTCACGCTCCTTAAGAAGAGAGGATCTAGAGAGCAGTTGAATATATTGACCCATAGCCCTGTCAAACAGATTTATCTAATTATTCCAAAAAGACTTCTACGCCATCAGACTGAATATGATTATGGATCATATCATCTCTCTACTGCAATCAACCTTCATTTTGAACAGACAAATTACAGACAGACTGGCCATGGAAATTGAAATCATCTCGGATTGGAAACACAGACATGTTAAGGGTGTCCTGTGGAAAGTTAACTTCTCCAAAGCCTATGATACTCTTGATTGAAGATTCCTCTGTGCAACCATATACAAATTAGCTTTCCAGACCTCTGATCTCCTGGGTGAAGCGATATGTCACTATTGCGTTGTACTCAGTGCTTATCAATTACCACCCTGAGGAGGGCTTCTTCCAATCATAGCGTGGGGTTCGTCAGGGTTGCCCACTTGCACCTATGTTGTTTGTCATCGTGGCTAATGTCCTATCATGTATGGTTGGTCAGGTTGTCAGAAACGGTCTCACTACGCGCTACTCTTATGAAGATATTTTCAATCCCGATGTTACATTATGCTGATGACACCATTTTTTATCGAAGGTAGCAAAGAGGAAGCTGGTGGAATGGTTGCAACCTTGGAAATTTATAGTGAAATGTTTGGGTTGGTCCTCAATCTTAATAAGTCAACGACAATTCCTTTTGGACACTCCCATGATGTTGCCAACGACTATGGGGAGGAATTGGGCACTGCCAGTGGTACTCTCTCAATCTGTTACCTTGATGTCCCTCTCTCTTGTGGAAAATTAAAGATTTGTGATTGGCTACCAATAATGAGAAAATGAATAAAAAGGTTGGCAGGGTGGAAGGCTCCTACTTTATCCAAAGAGGGGAGGTCGGTTCTCATTAAAGTAGTTCTCTCTGCTATTCCGATATTATTTATGTCTTCTCATCTACTGCATGTAGGGATCAAGAATATACTGAAGAAGATCACTCGTATATTTCTGTGGGGGCAAGTCTAGGCATGAGGGATTTGGCATTCATTTAGTGGACTGGGAGATTGTCATCTTACAAAAAGAGGAGGGTGGACTTGGAATCAAGAACTTAGAATCTATGAATAAGGTGTTTTCATTGAAGTGGATTAGTCGCTTATGGGAGAGAGATGAAGACCTTTGTTGCATCCTAATTCGAAAAGCTTGTCATATTGGGGATCCTCTTGTCATGGCAAGTCATCCTCAGTTTCGGGCATCAGCCTTTTGGAAAGGAATTTCATCTTCGTTGCCTCAGTTTCAAGACTTATTTCTGACAGTACTCGGGGACGGTACCACTTTCGCTTTCTGGGATGACAACTAGACTGACGAGGGGTCCTTATCATCAAGATTCCCAACCTTTATGCTTTGGCTAGAAACCTAGATGCTCAGGTCTCGAACTGTTGGATTGATGGTAACTGGATGCCTTCCTTTTTTAGCTCACTTTTTTGATCAATGGCTAGATGACTTCCTCTCTCTCTTGGAGGGGTTGAGACACTCTGATAGACCATCGCTTGGCAGAGATCACTGGGTATGGAAGGATGCCTCTTTTTCTGTCATAAGGGCTTATCGGGCAATCTCTAGGCCTCCTCCACGTAGGACGGGTACTTTGATCTGCGATTGCAATCTCATTTGGAACATGCGTCTGCCGAGTAGAATTGGTTTCTTTATATGGCTATTGAGGATAAGAAGAATCATGACAAATGACTGGTGCTCTAGACTATTTCTAGCTATTTCCAATCATTTTTTACTTTGTGAAACTCATGTCGAATTGGTGGATCATCTCTTCTTTCTTTGTGAGAAGTCCATACGAATATGGAATGTAGTAGTGCTAGCTGACTACATCTACAGGACCTTGTTACCTGGGAGTCCTTGTTTCTTGGCAGACACCGTACTAGGGAAACCATACTCCATCTACTAGCAATAATTTGGGCTATTTGGTTAGGTAGAAATTGGTATACTTTTTTCTTCCCAACGTTTCTATTGTGAGAATGTAGTCTTTCATTCTAGGTCTCTTCTTGAGTCCTGACTGCTGTAAATTTTCTTTGTAATCCCTTCTCTTCTGATTATTATATGTGGGGCAGACAACTAAGCGTGTTCCCCCCTTTTTGGATACAAAATAGATATAGTTATGAAAATCCATGAAAATATCTAAAAAAAGGAAAAATGGAGCGGGAGGAGCCAAGTTAGATCCCCCAAGGGGCAACCCGATTTTACCCTATATATATGGCTTTCCGTGCCCATTAGAGATGAGATGAGCTCCTAATCTCAGCCAGTAGTTCTTAATCTGATGATCAGTAACTTTTGTATTGTCATCAGTAACTGAACACATCTATAACTTTTGTATTGCTATAAGTAATACTTTATATCAGTAATATAAAAACATAATTAACTTTCGTATTGCCATAAGTAACACTTTATATAAGTAATACTAAATGCATCAGTAACTTTCGTATTGCCATCAGTAACTTCGAATCAATTTGTAAGTAAAGGAAGTAATTTAATTAGTAACTTTGGTTCGCACTTACTTGTAACTTTATATAAGTTACTAGAGCTATGATATTACTTAATGAAGCTTCGATATATATTACTTAAGCTTGGATATATATTACTTATTGAAGCGTATTCTGATATCCACTAACCTTCTGGTATTCCCATCTCTTTTCATTGAATCGACGCCTATCAAGTGGAATGAGGTCGGGCTGATATATAGTAGCAAGAGAGTTAGGCGAGTTAAGTTAAGATGTATAGAGTTGGCCCCAGCGGGAGTGATGACCTAGCCTATGTGCCAGATACAAAAGATGGGTGAAGAATGAGGGACATGAGAGGAAAGACTGAAGGAGCTGAGACGTTTTAACAAAGGGTTATTATTGAAGCTGATGGAGATAAAGCGGGCTCATCTCATCTCTAATGGGCACGGAGCCTGTTCGATAAAAATCATGTGTGTGTATATATTCAAGACTTATGTAAATATAATTCACACAATTAAATGTGAATTTTGGATTAATGAATTGATTCGATTGTTGGGAGGATGTTTTATAAATATCTCAATATAGGCATTTACAATTTAATTAATCAAGTGATAATAAAAATTAAACGTAAACTTCTTAATGTTTAATTGAAAATAAGAGAGACAACATGGTGATCCACCATGGACATCCACCATGTTGGTTGGAGATCAATTTTGATCTCCTACCTACTTGGTTTAGGACTCTATTATTTGAATTTAATTTTAGATGATAATGTTGGAAAATTTATTGTCAACTACTTGAAGCATTAGGAATCTATCATAGCCATCCAAGGTTAGATCAAGGAGCCATATTTGATGGACATGCCATGGACAGTAGGACTTTACGTGGATGCCACCATAGTATTTATTGACGGGCTTGGTCTCTCTTCCCCTTGATCAATTCTTATAATCTCAATTCCCAAGAATTACCACCATACTCTTGAAAAGAAATAAGAAGAGAAGTCTCTTCTTTGATCGTCCACATCCTCTCCATACCCAAACCCTTCCATCCACTATATTGCATTCTTATTCCTCTATGTTGGTTAGACCAATCATGAGAGGAATCATCTTCTTTCTCATGCTCCACGAATGTGATGGAGGACTCCATTTCATGCGATGAAATCAGGAGGTAAAAATCATTCTTGATCTCAGTTTGTGTGGACAACTTGGTGGAGAATATTTCTTAAGTTTGTGGAAAGCAACACGAGCTATCGCCGTGCCTCCGAGAGAAAGCGTCATCTGATCGAACTTGATTAGGAGGTCTCTTTCTTTAGAGACTTGTGCTTCAAATGGTATTCCTATTACTCTTTTTATTATACACAAAAATTTTAGAAAAAATCATATATCATATGGTTTCATATTTACAATAAATTTTATGTTACATAACTACATCGGTGTTTATACACGATGAACATCTTTCTTTACAAATTCGATTAGTTTTTTCCATGTTTCCGTGATGTGCGTGGTCAGGCCTCCTTTCAATGGCATCATAGCCTCGTTTAAAGGATTCGGATTGCATCCCGATCAAATGAACAATATGTTATATTTCTCCATTCACATGTAAATTGTTTTTGCGATACTTTTCATATTTCAGAGGATTCAGTGACATACGATGTCAATGTTATTCCTCCATGTTTATAAAATCAATTTAATATATATATATATATATCAGAAAAAGTGAGCCTATAGCCAGGGGTGTAGGTAACTCCCTACACCTGACTCTTTTCTTCTTTACCTTTTTATTTTTTTTAAATGAAACCTTGGTAGAATTAGATCATCATATATCACCATGGCATCATTCTAAATTCAAGTTAATTCGAGACTTCTATCATCTCCATCAAGACTATCAAATTTTAACGATATTAGAATTGTTGAAATTGATGCCTTCTAGATAAACATGTTAGAAATGTTTCTTTTGTATGAAATTTGAAACACATATTCCCCTCAATATATTAAGTAGATCTCCCTAAAGATTCCTTCAAAAAAACCCAAAAATAATAAAAAAAGATCAGATGGAGACAACCCCCTAGTGCAGGCTCCCAGCTCCCATGTGTGTGTGTGTGATGTTTAGAGGGTATGGAACCACGTCCAAAAGACTCACCAAAAGTTGTTGCATTCGGGAGAAGATTTTGCTATCAACAGCCCCCGAAGACTTTGGATTTGATCAAAGATCATAGTGAATTATCAAATTTCTACTACTTTTTTAATCATATAATAATTTAAAATACTTATTAGTAAGTCATTAATCAAATCCCTAACCAGTGTGAAAAGTTTCACATGATTTCAATCACAGCATCAAGAAATCAGATTTCTCTATAGGAGTTGGAAAAGGACGTAATTATTACGATGATGTATTCTTCCTATTTTCGAACTCAAAATTTCTTAAAATATATTTGAAATATTCTCATAATGAGTTTGACTTAATATTTTGAAAATATTCGAGGTCGTTAATGAATTGTAAGTCCATGTTATATGATGCCTTCTAAATTGAAGTTCTATGGTCATGACTTGCTAATTGGAATCTGAAAATTATTGTTTATTTGCTTGTAAGTAATAATTAGAATGTTTATTTATTTCATATTTCCTTTATTATTCATGCACTCTCTTGATTGTGAATCGATAACTTTAATAATTGACTTATATTCTCAATTACAGTTGAAACTGTTCATATTAAGTTTAAATCAAGATTGATTTGGTGACTAGACTTAGCTTGTCATTGTGGTTATTTAATTGACGCCTTTACATGTTAAGGTAGTGCTCCCACCCTTCATTTTGCATGGCATGGCCAAAGAGATCTCGAGAAAGGTTGATTATGAATATGTGATATTGTAATACTCTAAACAAAGAAGATTATGCATGTGTTCATGAATTATTTGATTGTATGGTGATACAACTGTTTGATGCCTAGACTGTTTAATTTATTCACATTAGATTCTAAGATCACTGAAAAACCTCGGCCATTACTGGTCCCAACCCCGGGTAAATTAATGAGGGTTGCGCGTTATGCATCCGACAACCAGCACAAGAGAGACAAATTCCTAAATAGTGTTCTTTGAGAACACTATTTAGGAATTTATCTCAAAACAGTTCGGATCTTTTTAACATGTATTTAAGAAAATATTTAGATTTTTTTGGGGCGTTCCTACTAGCGATGTGTTGCATCATTCGAATGCAACGAGAAGTTGGCAACAGTCGCTACACCATTACCTGGATGCAATGAGAAGTTGGCAAGGGTTGCGACACCGCTACCCGGATGTAGTTAAAAATTTACAAGGGTTCTTGCATGAGGAGTACATGCGAGTAAATAAGCTAGTTCCACGGCATCGCCACCCAGATGCAGTCCAAAAATATAAGGATTCTCGCATGATGGATGTATTCGAGTAAAGAAGTTAGTTCAAAAGAGGTTGCAAAGGAAGTTGCGGATAGATAGTTAGAATATTGACACTTTGATTAACAAATCGATGGAGATCTTAGAAACGATGGAAAGAAGGGAGAATAAAATAGTATGCCTCAAAGAGATAAAATGGGTTGGAAAGAAAGTAAGGGAGATAAAAAAGATGGGATTTAAAATTTGGTATTCATGTAAAGATAGGGGTAGAAATGGTGTTGAGGTAGTTGTGCATAAGGATTTGAAGGATTCTGTGGTTGAGGTGCAAAGATTCAAGGACCAGATTATTTTGCTAAAATTGGGGCTCGAAGAAGAATTTAATATCATCTCAGCTTGTGTATGATGAATCTATGATCTACTCTATATGAAGTCCTTAGCAAAATCTCCTTAACAAGTTGCTAATTAAAACCCCTAAAATTGACTTATTAACATTCACTAACAATACAACTAATTATGGTTAAAATCTGAAATTAAATAACCATATTTTTGATCTTGATTGATCTTATTATTTTATGTGCAAATCTAAGTATTTTGACTTATTTCTTTCCTATTTATACTCTTCAGTTAACAAACTAATTTGGCATTAAAAACTAAAAATTCATAAAAATCACAAAGTCCAGAGAAAACAAGAGTGTGAGCTTGTATATTCTGTATATATTTCACCTTGTTTGATTTTTATTTCACCTTTTCCTATACTTCTAAAAAATTCCTAAAAATTAGATTAATGTTGTATATTATATATATTTAGGGTTTAATGGGGATGCTCGCACCCTATTTTCAAGCAATCTTTTTATTTTTTTTCAAAAATAAAGTCATGTATTTTCGTCACTATATCCCTCTAATATGTCATTTCCATTTCTTCAGAAAAAGAAACTCCTATTCCCTTCATCTAGAACAGGTCAATTAGAACAATTCTAAGACCATCAAAATTACCTGTTCTAGATGGAAGGCATAGAAATGTTTATTTCTAGCAAAATTAGAATGCCATATTAGAGGGATATAGTGATGGAAATATATGGCTTTATTTCTGAAAATAATAAAAAATGTTGGAAAATGGGGTAAGGGCAGCCCCATTTTTTCCATATATTAATCCACTGATTAAAATTCAAATCAAAATACAAAAAAATTACAAAATATAAAATATAGGTATAAATTGGCAATTAATCCTTATATACAAAAATATTGTTTGTACATATGATTTCTTTTGCTTTGTGATCCTTCATGAAAGCTGAAGATCTCATCGATATCTACAATTTTCATGTTTCACTTTTTTTTTTAAATTTGAATTATACATGTTTTTTTATTTATCTTTATTTTTCTTATTTTCTAATTTTCTTTTGGGTTACGTGGCTCCCTCGGATTGGGACATGTGGCCCGGTCCTTCTTTACCCCCCATTCATGCCTCCACCATTTGATCTAAGCATCATATCTCATCTCAACCATCCATCTCCGCTCTCTCCTTAGCTTCTAGATGAGATCTTCTGATCTCATCTCGCCTGCCCATCCGCGCCACATCATCAACCCGTGTACCATTGATGAATCTCCATTTCATCGCCCTTATTCTTTCATTTTGACCTTTAAAACCCAGCTAAATGCATGTATACTGCATTATTTTACATAAATTAACATTCATTATTTATTATTGTATAAAATATATTGTTTAGAGCCAAAATAAAAGAATAAAGAAAAGAAAAGGAAATAAAATGCCAAGGGTATATTATGACCCAAACCCCGAGACCTAAGCATCGTGATGACTAGGTCGACAAGGAATAAAGTAGGGGAGATAAAGGTCAAAACACAATAAAAATCCTAATTATATATTCTTCAATAATTCATTTTTGGGACTCATTTTATTTTTACTATTTATACGTAAATAAAAAAAACTTTGTACATGAAATAAGTCCAGATGAGGAAGAAAGAAATCGAAGGGCTTGTAGATAAAAATACATTGAAAAATACAAAATTTACTTTGCACAAAAATAATACAAATTGCAATTTTACTCAGAATAAAAAGCCAAAAACCCAAACATCCCAGACTCATATCTTCTCCATATGAATTCAAAATGTACAAAATCAACTTTAATTGTATATAACTGTTCATAAGCTATTTAATGAAGGTGATTTCATTTAATTGAGAGATAAGATGCAAAAGTTAGGTTTTGGACCCCTATTGTACTATATACGCGAATAAAATAATCACTTTATTTATTATTTATTTTTCTATAATTTTATATTTTTATAATTTTGTAAATATTAATTATAATATATATACATATTTAGAATAGAATAAAACCAATAAAATACATTAAAATAAAATAATATACAAAATGACAAAGATGAATCTATTATACTTATACATATTTGATTTATAGCTTTATTTATTTAGATATACAAAATACATTAAAAAAATATAATAAAAATGTATTTGAGTATATTAAAATTAGTTATAATTATATAAATTATGAATACGAATTTAAATATGGAATTCAAAATAAAATTAAAATATCATATAATAAATTATCCTATAAAAATAAATACAAATCGGATTAAAATACTACTTAAAAAAATAAACATTATTTATTTTATAACTTTTATTTTAAAAATTCATTTTTCCTTTTTTATTTATTTATATTTGTCCAACCGATTTTGTCTTCTAGTGGTCCATCTAGACCAATAGGAGGTGCCTGACTATTGACCGCGTGTCAACGTCTCTGCCCCCTACTCTTGTAGCGTTAGAATAGCAACACCCCCTCCTTGAATTTCTACACCATGATACACGCCCCAATGGTCCTCGACTCCTTCATATAAAGTCTTCTCGACACACCCCTCCATTCCGTGGACCCTTTCTCTTCATCGTACACTTCTTGGTCTGTGTAAAAACCCTAGTCAAACTTGCTCGGTCCACGTCTGTACATAAGCCAACCCTTCCCCGTCCTGTGATTTTAGGTTGCCTTTTTCTCCCTTTCTTCCACTCATCTTGCGCCTAATGCTCGAGCCTGGTGATAGCGAGTTTGCCCAGCCTTCTTTGCAGTGGGAGGAGTGTAGAGGTGTTCCTACCATCTCTGGCGATCCTCCATCGTGAAGTTGCATCTCGCAGGTCTGGTTTGCTCGAGGTTAGTTCTCTTGCTTTCTAGATAGCCTGTAGTCGTAGGTTTCATTCTATGTCTTTATTTCATGCTTTAACTGCTTGTTTAGCCTAGTATTAGGATATTAACTTCGCTGGAGATCTAGAGCTCCAACCACTACTGCTTGTCGTACCCGTCATGTCCGACCACCGCAACCATCCCATCCTCTTGAGTCTTTGTTTCTCTGCCTTTCATGCCATCCATCCTCCTAGATCGACTCTCGATCTGGACCATAGAGTTCCAACTCCACCACCCATCATCGGACCTCGTTGCTTCCATCCATTTCACTCCGATCCTTCACCAAATAACTGCCAGCACCTTCCTCATTTCCTCACCGTGTCTTTACCTCATGTGTAGGTGTTGAAGAGACTATCTGAGGGCTAATCTACTCGAAGAACCACTCCCAGGTTCTCCGAAGAACCTTCAAGGTCCAGGGCCCGATCCAAGCCGCAGACTTATATGAGACTCCTTGGAGATGTGGGGAGCTTGCAGAATCATGAAGAGACTGTTGATTGCGCTACATGTGGTCGGAGGTGCGCGCAACAACAGATCAAAGCTCGCTCAGAGCAGGTTCTTCATTGTTCTTCCACCATCCTCCATAGTCGTCCGATGGAGAAGCAAGTCTCAGGTTGAGCAGTTGTCATCGAAATTGAGGGTGCGTTCATCGTTGGATCTCCCTGTGGGATCTAATACTAGCATCTCTTGACGGACCGTCATCGTGTACTGTGCGCATGCCACGTGTCTATGTGAGACGCTTACAACCGCACAATACGTGCCTTTAGGGGTACTTTGCATTTCCTATCCCTGTTTTTGTTGCATTTTCTTTTAGTCTTGTAATTTATTTAAGAAGCTTAATATTTGGTGTAATTTTTGCAATGGAACCCTTGAGCTTTTGCTTATTACTATTAGGTCCAGTTCAGCTCAGTCATGTATCGTCCCCATGTGAGCTAGGCATTTTGCGTGGAAGATATCATGGCTTTGTGTAATTTGTTTTAATATTTAAAATTTGAAAATCAATTGTAAACTTTTAGGTATTTTGCATTTTGCATCCTGCTTTTTATTTTAATTACAAATATACCCTTATTATTTCAAAAATTTTTGTGCTTGTTCTCTATTTTTTATAAATACCATCCATACTCCAAAAATTATGAAAAAATAGGATTAAGTGTCTGCATGCATGCTATATTTTTAGCTTTACACTTAGATTCTCTTCATATTTATTAAGAATCAAAATAACATGATTTTATCCCTGTTTGGTTTAAAAAATCAAAAAAGTTATAAAATAGTATTTGAAAATTCTAAAAAATCAATATTTAATTATTATTATTATATTTTGTATCTCCATACCAAAATCCCTAAAAATAGAATAAGAAAATGACTAAAATTAAAAAGTTCCAGAAACCTTATAAAAATTATAAAAAAACTTTCAAAAATCTAAAAATATTTATTTCTATCTCTGAATTTTCTTTTTATTATATATTATTTATTAAAAAAAAAGTTTTGGAAAATTCTGACTTTATTTAATATTTTTAATTTTTAAACAATTCAACATGTTTATTTAATCCTGTTTTGGGGTATTTGGATTTATATTTACCTAAAAATAGCAAAAATTCCCCAAAATCACAAAAAAAGGAAATTATAAAAAGTACAAAAATATTTTATTATTTAAATTTTTATTATTTTTAGTTGCATTTATTACTATATTATCTTACATGGAATATATAGTTATATATAAGCTTTATTCTATATTAAAAAGAAAAAGAAATTAAAAACCAGAAAATTATAAAAGAAAATAAAAAATTACAAAATGAAAAAACAAATAAAAAATATATAAGAACAAAAATCCATAAAAATATATATAATTAAAACCTACACAAAAACACAAATAAAAATACAAGCGAAAGGATAATTTCCGCATTCACTTGCACAGTATATCATGTTTACGCCCTGTGTTCAACACTATACACATACTTGCACATATATACACATTTTGTAGAGTTATAATAATATTAACTCCACATTTTATTTGCATTACTTGATCGATATTGTGGGTTAATTGTTGAATTAGTATGAGTCTCGTGAGAGGTCCCTTCAACGACTGTTGATCCACATTATGGATTGACAAGACCCTCACGATATATTTGCTTTTCAACCATCAGATCCAACGGCTGAGAGGTCATCTCCTACCTCCAGTAACTGCCCACCTCATGCATTACGCATCACGATGAGCGATCGTTCACCCTCGAATACCCGACGATTCCAGCCTTCATTCTCCTTGATTGATCCATGCATGTAACCCCCACGTGTCCCTCACCTTCGTTGGCCTATCAGCTCACCCTCTCCAATCGTAACTCCATCAAATTCACCACCTATAAAACTCCCCTCACCTCCTATTGCCATCTCTATCCGCCATTCCCATAACTCTCCTCTCGAGCCCAATACCCTAGCAGGTGACAGAAACAAAGGGTGCATTCACTGGCAAAGATGAGAGGAGGAGTGTGGTGAGATCCTCGGTGATCTCTAGGCCAAGTAATAGCTAGACAAAGCTGTAGGAGCTTGGGTGTCCCTCTGGTCGGATTACCCCTCAAGCGACGACCCCTAGAGCATCAACTCCTCCCCAAGCGAACCAATTCCTCTTCCTCCACTTCCAAGACCTCCAACTTTACTTTGACTCCGATCTCCTGCTCCAAACATCCTCCAAGTAGCTCCGCCGTCTCCGCCCTTTTGATTTCGCTAAATTTTTGCACATACTCGATCGCATCGTCGATGCCCTGAGGGTCCGATTAGCTCTGCCTCACATCACTCATCATCGTTGACACTCCTAAGCTTCCCCTTTCCTTCTCCACGACCTCCTCCACTAAGCTCTGCCTCCAGGTCTTGCAAGGACCTATAGCTCAAGGTCTTCCCCTCTTACCGCTCGACTAAGACCTCCACCCCACTCCCTTCGGTCCATATTGCAATCTAAAACCAACATGACATCTACCCCCTTCATTAATCGGAAGATCAAAGGTAGCTCTTGTCTTCCCCTCCACCTCTGACGAACTTCCAGGCCTACACCACTTCTTGAATTGCAGTGACTCTGAGACATCGCCAACATCTTCACCAGAGCTTCCCCGAGCTTCCAGGTCTCTTCACTAGCTCCAAGGAGTATGGCAAAGCTTGGGAAGGGTCGTTAGAGCCCTATCTACACACCACTGGTCGTGGAGGATCACGATGAACGTGCACCTTTGGATTTTGATCCAACGGTGTCTATGTACGAGCAACCCCAGCCTTCCGATCAACTCCTATGATGAATCTCGGATTCATCACTCTAAATCTCATTTATTAAGCTCAAATCCCTCAAAATCAATAGCATTTCTGCATCTATTCAGCATAATTAGCATTCATGCATGTTTTCATAAGAATTGCATTTTAGCATTAATTTCTGCACAAAATAAGAAGCCAAAAATCCAAGCCCAAATGACCTGTAAATAGCCTAACTTCTCGGATTTTTAACTAATTCATGCTGACTCCGAATAACCCAAAACCACCTCCACTGTGTACATATCACTAACAAGAATAAACGAAAAATACAAAAAAATCACTAACCCAAATAAGTAGACCAAAAACCCAAACCCTAATTTCAAGATTTCCGAACTAAAAACATCATATCTTCCCCATCCAGTGTCCCTTTTAATCCTACTAACTTTTGAACTAATTTACATTCAATTACCTTCCAAACAAAACCAAGTTCAAGTGAATCAAAGCTCATATGTGAAAGTTGGGTTTGGGGCCTCTTTTGTACATTTTGTATTTTAGCGGTTTTTTGACCTATTATTTTATGTACATATTTAACCTATTTTAGTTTATTTCTTTTTCATTTATCTTCTTTGATAAAAGTTTTATTAAAATGTGCAAAAATTCAAATCCAAATTGAGCTTGAAATCAAAGAAAACAAATTAAGTCCGAGTCTTCTCTAACCGACTGTACAAAATTGGTCTTTTTCTTGTTTTATTTTATTTCTTCTTTTTCTTAATTAATAAAAATCCAAAAAATTTATATTAGTATGTAATTACTTATTCTTGATTTTACCACATTTTTTTTGGATTTTTATCTGGTTTAAAAATGACAAAAAAAATACAAACCCAAAATATAGGTATTCTATGTATATGGGATACCCAAAAAATTCACTTTGTGCATTTGATCGATTTTGATTTTGATGTCTTCATTAAAGTTGTAAATCTCATCGAGACGAGCAACTTTTGTGAAGAAACTTTTTCGATCCTCGACCATTTGCTATTTATTTTTGATTTTACAAAGTCTTTTATTTTTGGATTTTTGTGGTGCTGACACGTGGCCGCTCCTGGAGCAGCCACGTGTCAGCCATTTTTGGCTTATTTATTAATTCATTTTTTTAAAAAAAATAAAAAGCCACCGCACGTGCGTCGCACGTGCCTGCCAGGCACGTGCCCGCCCTTTCCTATCTCCTGCGGCCACGTAGCGCCACAGAAACCGTCCGATCGTGCTCGATCTGACGGCGCATGTGTGACTTCTTCCTCCCCTCGTTTAGGAACCTCCATCGCCCCCGTGATCTTTGCCGCGTATCTCGCGTCCAACCATCTCTGCGATTTTCACCCCCAAATCTTGCCAACCACCGCCTCCTCCGCATATCTCGCGCCGCCTTCCATCTCCGGCTTTCCCGCTATCCAGCCCTACTTAAAAGCACCGCTGCACCCTGGCTCCGCCATCCGCCGATAAAACTAAGTCATGGAGGCCTCGCCGGTGATGACAGTCCGGCGAGCCTTTTCAAGCTGCGAGATCCGAGGATACCTCTTCCTCGTTGCAGACGCGGCGACGTTCGCCTTTACTGCCTTGCTCCGACGATTCCAGCCGTAGAGCCACTATGCCGCCATCTTCTCCAACTCTGACAACCATCGTCAACTACGATCCGCCTCCATCTTCATCAACATCCAACCTCAGTCGCAGCATCGCCATTTCATCCCACCGGCCCACCACGAGCATCATCAACTTCAGACTTCACCCCATCCCCACGGCCGGGCAAAGCTCCTCTGCCTCGCCTTCGACGCCCGCCGGCCGTGTGCCGGCCGGACGTCGACCGTACAATTCATCGAGCATCATTCCATCCAAGCCGTTGGCGAAGCTCAACCCCCATCTGTTGGATCACATCAGATTACGCTCCATCGACGGTCTAGATCTATGCCCGAGCCTACGTCCGAACCAGAAAAGCCGTTAGCCTCGGGCGGCCCGAAGCACGCAGAAAGCGCCACGTGGAGATCTTCTACCAAGCCTCCATCCGAACCTAGTACACGCACGTGAGAGTCACGTGATCCGCGTGAAGGTTGCAGCTAAGCCCCTGGAGCTTCTTCAAATTACGCCGCATCCCCATCGATCAGAGGGCACGTGCCACACACGTTCCCCTCTGGTACTTTGCAGAAATCTCCCTTTAGTTCTGGTAATTACAAATAAACCACTGCTTTATATTTATTTTAATTAAAATCTTGCATCTGTACCCCCGTGTTCCCCTTTTATTTTAAACAACTACATTGAATATTTTATCTATCCAAAAATAGCATGATGTTCGTCATTTAATTCTCTACATTCCAATACATTGTGGATATTTTGTGATCTATGATTAATTAATAATTAATTGTTTTGTGGAAAATTGCATATTTTTCCCATCTTGTGCTCTGAAATTTATCATTGATTAACCGTTGCTCTAAAAATTCCCGAAAAATCACAAATTATAGATTTAATTGTGTTGAACATTATGCCCAAAAAGAAATGCATTTGCATGCATGATTTGCCTTGTAAAAATAATTTTGCATATTTCAGTGTTTGATTTTTAATAGGTATTGAAACTAGTATTTTTGAGGTTTAGGATTTTCTGAGATCAACCACCTAGTGATAGATCTTAGATAATTTTGTTCATTGAAAATAATTAGGTTTAATATTTATTATAATTAAATAATTTAATTCATTTCTATTTGCATTTAATAATTCATAAAAAATCTTATTGCATCCAAAAATTCCAAAAAAATTACAATTCATTCATTTCACCATATTTCGCACCGCGGCCTAATTTTATATATTTCCGGATATCGTTTGAACGTAATTTACATTTTAGTCCCTAAAATAGGTCGAAATTGCATTTTGCATCCTTTATTGCATTAAAAAATTCCAAAAAAACTGCCTTAAAAACCGCACACGAATTTTGATAGACATAATTCTAGGTTGTTCCTTTGCCTCCTTGTATTCGACCTTGGGACTTGCCCAAGTAAAATAAACATAAAATCCCATTGATTAAAATTGACGAATATTTTGTGTGGTTATTTTCTTGACCGATTCCGATTGCAGCCTACAACGAAATGACAAATCATTCATTATTTTTATGCACGATCAATAAATACAACATCATCTTTAACGCACCAATTTTCGAACTCGTCAGATGGTGCCGTTGCCGGAGAGGCAAACGGCTTAGTTTTGTGTTTTGAAATTTTTTGTTCGGTTTTCCGCATTCGGGTAGTCTGACCCCCCGAATTTCTCATTGCAAATTCCATTTTTTTTCTTACAATTTATTTTATTCTCAACATTATTTTATTTTATTTTGATTTATTTTTGAGTCACTCTCTTACATTTTCTCTCTTATTTTTCTTGCGAGGTACCCGACGTACGTGGAGCGGTTTTTCAAGAAACCGAAGCATCTTCACTGACTTCCGAAAAATCGCAATTAATTTAGGGATTTTATCACTTGTGCCCCTTCGAGATGTTGTAATATCAGTTATGCCCCTATCTTTTTGGTAATATCAGTTGTGCCCCTCACTTCTTGCTTCATCATCAGTTGTGCCCTTCCGTCAGATTGACCGTCAAAAAATTAAAATAACCATGGTTTATTCAAACCATGGTATGGTTAAGAAGGGTATTATGGTCCATCCCTCTCCCGCCCCCACCCAACGGTCTGGATCTCTCTAACACATCTCCATCCAGCGAGGCGAACCTCTTCATCGCCCCCAATCACGGCACAAGCGGCGCCTCCACCCTCGCGTCCGATTGCTTCCGCCTCTCCGACTTTCCCACCACCTCTTCAACACTGACCTCCGCCTCCTGCTGACGACCCCTGCAGCATATGAGATGCCGGAAGAAACCGCCGCATTTCAGACAGGGATGCTCGCGATCGGAGAGGACCTTGTCGCAGCAGGAGACCTTTGGGAGATGTGGGCTCAGTATCGGAGACGACCTTCTTCTTGGGGAAGAAGTGGGCTTGCGAGGGAGGGGGTGCAGTCCAGGACGAGGGGGACCAGGGGGCGCTGCCGAGGAGGGGAGGTGGCGGTGCGGAGCAGGGGGTGCGGGGCTGGGAGGAGGGGGAGCAGGGGACGATGGGGACCAGGGGGCGGCGCCAGGGAGGGAGGCGGAGCAGGGGGTGCGGGGCAGGGGGTGTGGGGCTGGGAGGGGGTGCAGATCAGGACGAGGGGGACCAGGGGGCAGCGCCAGGGAGGGGAGGTGGCGGTGCGGAGCAGGGGGTGCGGGGCAGGGGGTGCGGGGCTGGGAGGAGGGGGAGCAGGGGGGCGGCGCCGGGGAGGGGAGGTGGCGGTGCGGGGCAGGGGGTGCGGGGGCTGGGAGGGGGTGCATCCCAGGGGGAGGGGGAGCAGGGGGCGGCGCCGGCGAGGGGAGGAGGTGCGGGGCTGGGAGGGGTGCAGCCCAGGGGGAGGGGGCACCAGGGGCGGTGTCGGGGAGGGGAGGGGGCGGCGCCGGGGAGGGGAGGGGTGGCGGGCTGGGAGGAGGGGCGGGAGGGAGGAGGTGCGGCGCCGGGGAGGGGAGGGACTGCAGGGAGCTCAAGGCGGAGAGGGAGGAGGAGGAGGTCGGAGGAGGAGGAAGAAGATGGGAAGAGGAGGAAGAAGAAGAGGTTGGGGAAGAGGAGGAAGAAATGACCACATAACCTTTTTTTTAAAAAATAATTCCGCTTATGTCCTCAAAGTTAACGTCCGTTTGCACTGTAGATGGACGGTCGCTAACCCGAGGGGCACAAGTGATAAAATAGCAAGAAGTGAGGGGCACAACTGATATTTACCAAAAAGATAGGGGCATAACTGATATTGCAACATATCGGAGGGGTACAAGTGATGAAATCCCATTAATTTAAGATCAAGTCGAGTCATGAGAGAACGTAGAGTTTAGGATTTTATTTTCCGCAATTTTATTTATGTAATTAATTGCTCATTTATAGCGGTGTCCGTTTGGACTCTCACATGTGTAAAAGACCTCTAAGTTTCTTCTGTTGTGTGTCGTGGCCTGTTTCACTCTCCGGTGAGGGTGGGGCCCAACTTGAGTGGCGATTAGGATAGACCTGCACATACGGCTCTCAAAGCATTTTATCTTTGATTGTGCTCGTAGGAATTAAGCCACACTTCACAATTAATCGAGACACACATAAATAGTTCGAACTTAGCCAAATTCAACTCAATTCTTCCCCGCTAATAGAACTTTCCGATAGGTGCGGTTTTTCATCGGCTTGCATTCATTTAGAATAAATTTTCAATTTCTGTCTTACATCCCACATGGAGATTGCGAGGATTCACTGTAAGTCTTCTAACTGAGCATACATCATAGTTTTCCGCGTGCATCGGCTTTTCCAAATTTCTCTCTCTTGTTTTGCCACATAATGTTTAAAGGAAATTGGGATTGGATGGTAGACGTGTATTTGTGCTCATTTAATTCTTCAGTGATCGCCTAATTAAAAATTGGGACAGCTAATTATAGCCGACTTTTAAATTAACCCATAAAATCAAGAATTTCTGCGGGAGAGCAACCCCGACCTTTGATTATTTTATTTTTTTCTGAGTGAGCAAGAGACGACACTTAAGTCTAGAGCCCAAATCTAGATTTTCATATTGACTACTGATTCTGCCAAAAACGATTAGCTACTTCTCAGTGAGGATCAATGGGTAGCCGGTAAATGGTCTGGATTTCCTTAGCAGAGTGGGTGGTTTAGAGGACACTGCGTAAGGCTCCGTCCTCAAGTAACGGGTAGCCATTCTACGGTCCGTACTTACTCCCATACTGGTTGAAAGTAGTTGCAACTAGTCGTAAGAATTCGGGCCAGTCATTACGAAAATTTTGGCACCTAACAGCTCGCTAAATTTTTTTAAGATTGTTTTATCACCAATTAAAATTGAAAAGATAATAGCCGAACTCTTACGGCTTCATTGTGTGAGTTGGTGAACCTGGGGTTTGATTTGTATTTGCATTGGTGTGCGTGAGCCGATATCGAAGATCAAAAGCCGCACATTTGATAAAATTTCTTTTGACCATCCCATGCAATCATCTCACTCCTTTACTGATTTAAACCTCATCATGGAACTCTTGTCCAAAAACTCTTGCAGACTCATCCCCTCATTCCTTTCAGCTCTTTCAAAAGTTGCTGAACATTCATCTAAAAATCTATCAGAGCTATACTATGAAATGAATTTGTCTCGATTAGTCCCAAATCAAGTACATCCTCTTCTTTCAATAACCCTCCAACATTTGCGGGAGACTTTCACCCGTGGATGAATTCGGCCCCCTCATTGAATTCCTACTCGAATCATCCGACCGTACATGACCACCTACCATTTTGGACAGAATCAACTTATTCCCATTTTCTCGCCAACGAACCATTTCAAGATCAAAATCCTTTTGAGTCTCATGACTGGTCGAGAAACCAAACCCGGATAGAAAGACCCACACTTAATGATTATCAGTGTTGGATTGACTGTAACAATCAAATCCCTATTGACCAACCCGAATATCACTCATTTGATCAACCTATACATACAGAGGACCACATGGATGAGATAGATACATATGTACCATGTATGACCCCATTATTTGAGGATACGATCAATCATGACCATGGAAGTAGACTCTATTCAACCCAGGATGAAATGCCTGAGTCACGACATGTTGAGTATGAGACCTACACATTCCCGCAAAACCCTTCCACTGGAGCAGCCTCCTTCCATAATTTTTGAGGAGAAAATTATAGAAAATAATGATCATATATTGGATATTCAAAGAAATTCTCCTCCCATCACCTATAGAAAAATGGAAGATGAAATTATTGAACACAAACAACTGCTCCCATGATTGATCATGAACAAAATTTTGAGAGTGATATTTCGAGAATAAATAAAAGATTTGAATTAATAGAGGATAGAATTCAAAAATTTACCGACCAATTAATCTCAATCTCTGGTGGCTCGGACATAAAAATGAATGAGGAAATGATTGGATCTAAGATTGAAAATTTTGAGGATATTCAGAAATATGGGTACGATTCTGACAATAGCACTTCTGCATATTATTATTCGCCTAGAAATAATTATGCCTCTGATTCTTACTTTGAACATCAAAGCCCCTGCTCATCTGAGGAATACACCACATCATCACACCACACAGAAAATACCAAAAAAATTGGAATATTCGAAAATCACAAAAAAATCAAAAATCTTTAAAAATACATAAAAATTGAAACTAAAGAAGATCTGAAGAATTTGGATCCTGCTTTACGGGAAGCACTGGAGAAACGATTGATTTTTGAACTTCCCTTTATAAAGGCCATTGAACACTTCCCCAACCTTAAAGGATTTGTAATAGACAAATTAATGATGAAAAAGTTGGGAAGGATTAGAACAAAGACTGAAAGACATATCTTGTCAATGGCCTCCTCCTTGGTGTTGAGGAGAAAAATCAAGAGCCGCATAGTGAAGTGGTTGCCCAGATTTGACTGTAAAATCAAAGACACGATCTTTACCCATGCTCGAGTTGATGACGATTCACCGATCAATATCCTCCCGACCTCTGTATTTCACGAACTCAAACTCGGACCGATCAGGAAAATACGAGAGATTGTTCAATTGGCTGACCGATCGATAAAGCGGCTGAGAGGAATCATTCCTGTCATCATTACATTCCAAGGTGCTCCGCTCAATGTAGAATTCACGATCATTGAATGAGCATCAGGGAGAATTCACCCAGTCTCCAATTATTCTCGGAAAGCCATTCTTAGCATTGGCTAAGGCAATTATTGATTGTGAGACTCAGGAAATCAATTTCACAGCATTAGAAGCACTTCGATATAACACAGTCTTTGAGGAACCATGATTTTTTGAGGCAACCCACGAAGTCCCCGACAACCGCAACCATGAAACGGTAGAAGAGCCCTACCCCGCTGCTACACATGAGATAGCAGTTGTTGATGAGAATATTGGTTTAGAGAATCTCCCCCCTGCGCCATTCCTAGGTGCTCTCACCATGGAGAATCGAGTATATGAATCATATGATCCAGAGACTTATGCATGGGCACACCCTGGGTCAACCTATTCTTACTACATGGATCACATCAACTTGACACAGGAATGCTCCAATACCAAATCAATTGAGAATGAACATGCAGATACTCATCCCAGTATTTCAATACCCGCGGATCTCAAAATAGACAAATCCTTCTTCTATGATCCTGAGACATATGCATGGTCGCACCCATGGGCAACCTTCTATGAATATCTTGACCAAATCATCCCAAATAGAGAGTGCACCAACATTCAGGAGACTAAGAACAAACAACATCTGGATACTCAAGTGAACTGACACCTTCACGAGGCAAGAAAAAGAGAGTCACCTTTGACCTTTCGGAAAAGGAATCAGCTGATGATCCCTCATCAGGTCCGAAAAAGGTAATCTACATGGATGAAGTCTGTTCGACAGCTCTAAAGCCATATCTTCGCAAGGATCCAAAATTCGATTCTCGTTGGACAACTCCCGTTCCTAACTACTATTCATCCAAAGCTGATGCTCCTGCCCTCTTCAAGTACACTGGAATTATTTCTTATGAGTTGACTGAGATCGATGCTTCTGAGTATTCATCTGAGGACAAACCGCTTGACCCCAAAAAGGAACAAATTTTGAGGAAACAATTGAAGAAATAAAAAGACATGAATATCTGGAGTGTGTCCACTTTCAAATACTATTCCTTTGAGGATAACTCTGATGATGGCTACCTTTCATTTGACTCAAATATTTCATCTACTATCCATCATGATTTTTTTGAGGATGACACTGATAATAGTTGGGAATCATATGCTTTATCTCCATCTCATTATACCGATATCCCATCGTAGGCTCACAAAAAGATTAGCCGAAAACCGCCTTAATCATCGGCTACCCACCCTCCCTTCCGACCACATCGGTCTCCTTGTACAGCTTCTTCCTCTACTTAGGCCAAAGCCTAAGTATAGGGGGACCGATGCCATCTGTATATACCATTTCCCCACATCCTTCTCATATCTCCCGATCACTCCATTTCTACCCTTCTCTTATACTTAGGCTGACCAAAGCCTAAGTATAGGGGGAACCAATGCCCATATGTTTATACTCTCCTTATTCACATACCCGATCACTTCATTTTTCCCGTTCTTCTTCTATACTTAGATTGTTCACAGTTTAAGTATAGGGGGCGGTTCTGTAAATCTTGTTCTTTTTCTTTTCTTTCTTTAATCTCTTACGCTTAGCCCGAGCTATGTCTTCTTTACACTTCTTGTGCTCTGAGGACACAACGCTCGCTAGGTATAGGGGGGGTATGCATATATACTGTGTATATATATTAGCTATATCTCGTACTTTCGCGTAAGTCTATATGTTTATATGGGATGGACAACTAACTTGAAAAAAACACAACAAAAAAAAGAGTTTTGCTACTAACACTAACAGTGCCCAATTTTTTTTGAAAAATGGCTTCTTATTCATTTGCATTAAAAAAAACAACAAAATAAAACCAAAAATCCCTTGCAAAAAAATAAAAAAACACCCAAAAATCCCTTGCATAAAAAATCAAAAGAAAAAAAATGCGTATGCATTTCACACACCTGCACTTCATGCATCATTTCATTTGCATCAGTGAAAAGTCATTGGGTTCTGAACCGAGTTATGAGCGGAAACCGAGAGTGGTCTGGACTTGACCTTAATCCACCTAATTTTCGGAGGAACTTCACCGAGAATTAGGATTTTAGAAGCTTAAGGTCTTTGACTTAACTCTTTGAGTTCCACATGACAATGTGCATCATTTGACTCTTAGTGTCTAACCTGGTCTCTTCGTTCTGGGTACAACTCTGGAATAGGGAATCAATTTGTACTCTCGCACTATGCACTTAGCTCAACTCAGATGGGATGTTGGAAGACTGTGTGAGATTCTTTTCTAGTAGCGTGGAATTCTAAAGACCGGAGTATGAGTTGAAATAAAGCTTCGGAAAAGGGATGGACGGCTGGGCATAATTTTTCTAAGACCCCAAAAATGTACGGAAACAAAAAGATTCTATATACGTAGGGGCACAACAAGATCCAAGCAGAACCACCAAAAATTCCAAATACAAAGAAGCAGCTACCAAATAAAATTTGACCAAAAAGGTCCAAGCTTCAAAGAAAACCTACAGATCTTGGTGGAAACTCAGCTACACTGGTCTTCACAAGGAGAGGTGACTACACTGGCCACCTTCCAGTTCTTTTCCCCTTCTTCTATCTTCTCCCCCCAATTCGATTGTGAACATAGCACGATAGACCTTAGAAGGAAATACTTGACTCCCCGAGGACGAGTTACTGGAGAGGAGAGGAGCATGGTAGTCCGGCATTCTGGATGGGAAGAGATAAAACCTCTCACACACATGAGTCGATTGTTCAATGTTCATAGGGTATATTTTGGGAAGAGGATTGATCTAAGATGACTTTTGTGCTGAAACTGATACAATGATGTGTAGAACTTGAAGGCTGTTGATTTTAAAATTCTAAGTCTCACAGAAGTTCCGCCACACTAATAATCCAAAGGTTGAGTCTAATTTCATTCTCACCTTCAGCTCATGGTTTTGGTATGGAACCCAATCTCATTTCACCTCATGGCATTTCTTTTTTATGCTCAGGGACGAGCATGGTTTAAGTATAGGGGGATGATGAATCTCGGATTCATCACTCTAAATCTCATTTATTAAGCTCAAATCCCTCAAAATCAACAGCATTTCTGCATCTATTCAGCATAATTAGCATTCACACAAGTTTTCATACGAATTGTGTTTTAGCATTAATTTCTGTACATAATAAGAAGCCAAAAATCCAAGCCAAAAATGACCTGTAAATAGCCTAACTTCTCGGATTTTTAACGAATTCATGTTGATTCCGAATAACCCAAAACCACTCCACTGTGTACATATCACTAACAAGAATAAATAAAAAATACAAAAAAATCACTAACCCAAATAAGTAGACCAAAAACCCAAACCCTAATTTCAGGATTTCCGGACTAAAAACTTCATATCATTCCCATCCAGTGTCCATTTTAATCCTACTCACTTTTTAACTAATGTACATTCAATTACCTTCAAAACAAGACCAAGTTCAAGTGAATCGGAGCTCATATGTGAAAGTTGGGTTTTGGGCCTCTTTTGTACATTTTGTATTTTAGCGGTTTTTGACCTATTATTTTATGTACATATTTAACCTATTTTAGTTTATTTCTTTTTCATTTGTCTTCTTTGATAAAAGTTTTATTAAAATGTGTAAAAATCCAAATCTAAATTGAGCGTGAAAGCAAAGAAACAAATTAAGTCCGAGTCTTCTCTAACCGACTGTATAAAATTGGTCTTCTTCTTGTTTTATTTTATTTCTTCTTTTTCTTAATTAATAAAAATCTAAAAAAATAGATTAGTATGTAATTATTTATTCTTGATTTTACCACATTTTTTTCGGATTTTTATCTTGTTTAAAAATGACAAAAAAATTACAAAACTAAAAAATATAGGTATTCTATGTATATGGGATACCCCAAAAATTCACTTTGTGCATTTGATCGATTTTGGTTTTGATGTCTTCATGAAAGTTGTAGATCTCATCAAGACGAGCAACTTTCGTGAAGCAACTTTTTTCGATCCGAGGCCATTTGCTATTTATTTTTGACTTTACAAAGTCTTTTATTTTCGGATTTTTGTGGTGTTGACACGTGGCAGCTCCTGGAGCCGCCACATGTCAGCCATTTTTGGCTTATTTTTTAATTCATTTGAAAAAAAATAAAAAAAAATAAAAAGCCACCACACGTGCATCGCACGTGCCTCCCAGGTACGTGCTCCGCACGTGGACGCCCTTTCCTATCTCCTGCGGCCATGTGGCGCCACAGGAACCGTCCGATCACGCTCGATCAGACGGCGCATGTGCGTCTTCTTCCTCCCCTCGTTTAGGAACCGCCGCCGCCCCCGTGATCTCTGCCACGTATCTCGCAGCCAACCATCTCCGCGATTTCACCCCCAAATCTTGCCAACCACCGCCTCCTCCGTATATCTCGCGCCGCCTTCCATCTCCGGCTTTCTCGCTCTCCAGCCCTATTTAAAAGCATCGATGCACCCCCGACTCCCCCATCCACCTATAAAACTAAGTCATCGACGCTTCGCCAGTGGTGACAGCCCGCCGAGCCTCTTCAAGCGGCGAGATCCGAGGATACGTTTTCCTCGTAGCAGACGTGACGACGTCCGCCTTTACTACCTTGCTCCGGCGATTCCAGTCGTAGAGCCACTACGCCGCCATCTTCTCAAACTCTGATAACCATCATCAACTACGATCCGCCTCCATCTTCATCAACATCCAACCTCAACCGCAGCATCACATTTCGTCCCGTCGGCCCAGCACGAGCATCATCAACTCCAGACTTCGCCCCATCCCTACGGTCGGGCAAAGCTCCTCTGCCTCATCTTCGACGCCCGTCGGCCGTGTATCGGCCAGACGTCGACTGTACGATCATTGAGCATCATTCCATCCAAGCCGTTGGTGAACCACAACCCCCATCCGTTGGATCACATCAGATTACGCTCCATCGACAGTCCAGATCTATGCCCGAGCCTACGCTCGAAACAGATCCAAGCCAGTAGCCCCGGGCGGCCCGAAGCACGTAGAAAACGCCACGTGGAGCTCTTCTACCAAGCCTCCATCCGAACCTAGTACACGTACGTGAGAGTCACGTGATCCGCGTGAAGGTTGCAGCTAAGCCCCTGGAGCTTCTTCAAAAATAAATTGCGCCGCAGCCCCACCAACCAGAGGGAACGTGCCACGCACGTGCCCCTCCAGTACTTTTGCAGAAATCTCCCTTTTAGTTCTGGTAATTACAAATAAACCCCTGCTTTATATTTATTTTAATTAAAATATTGCATCTGTACCCTCGTGTTCCCCTTTTATTTTAAATAGCTACATTGCATATTTTATCTATCCAAAAATAGCATGATGTTTGTCATTTAATTCTCTACATTCTGACACATTGTGGACATTTTTGTGATCTATGGTTAATTAATAATTAATTGTTTTGTGGAAAATTGCATATTTTGCCCATCTTGTGCTCTGAAATTTATCATTGATTAACCGTTATTCTAAAAATTCCCGAAAATCATTTTATTGTGTTGAAGATTATGCCCAAAAAGATATGCATTTGCATGCATGGTTTGCCTTGTAAAAATCATTTTTCTAATTTCAGTGTTTGATTTTTAATAGGTATTTAAACTAGTATTTTCGAGGTTAAGGATTTTTCTGAGATCAACCACCTAGTGATAGATCTTAGATAATTTTGTTCCTTGAAAATAATTAGGTTTAAATTTATTATAATTAAATATTGAAATTCATTCTGTTTGCATCTAAAAAATCACAAAAAATTCATATTGCATCAAAAAATTAAAAAAAAATTAAGTGCATTCATTTCACCATATTTTGCATGACATCCAAGTTTCATATTTTTCGGATATCGTTTGAATGTAATTTACATTTTAGTCCCTAAAATAGGCTGAAATTGCATTTTGCATCCTTTGTTGCATTAAAAAAATAAAAAAAAACGCCTTGAAAACCACGCATGAATTTTGATAGACATAATTCTAGGTTGTTTCTTTGCATCCTTGTGTTCGACCTACCTTGGGACTTGCCCAAGTAAAATAAATACAAAACCGCATTGATTAAAATTGACGAATATTTTGTGTGGTTATTTTCTTGGCCGATTCCGATTGCCGCCTACAACAAAACGATAAATCATTCATTATTTTTATGCACGATCGATAAATACAACATCATCTTTAACGCAACAATTTTCGGACTCGTCATCCTACATATCTAATCGACATTCACCTGTGCATGGATATGGATCGTTGATCACACGATCTGACAACCCTGGAGCTTGATCGAGCCATCAATCGCGCCTACATCCTCTGAATGCTTGAAGCACCTCCTGAACCTTGCAGCTTTGCCATGTGGACGCCTTGGTCTGAGCCTCACTCCACACCTAGCCTCATGTGTAGAAGGCACGTGGTTGGGAAATATTGCATAAGGTCCCTCCCGTCTATCCATAATTTCATCCAGGTGCCCCCCCCCCCCCCACGTGTAGAGCACGCTTCCGTTGAGAAATTTTATAGACAAGACCCAACAGTTCTTAATAATTATATATAAGTCCTTCTAGGGGCCATTTTGAAATAGAAACTTTATTTTATTTGCATTTTAGTCCCTATAACTTTAGTTCATCGTATCTTTCTCATCTCTTATCCAATTGTAGCGTACAATATGTCTTTTTCTTGATCTTTCATTTGATGAACTTTGTAATAGATCAGAGCTTGGTTAAGATGAATTATTAATTGAGGACCATTTAGATATATGTAGGCTTTGTTTGACCTAATTGGTGCTATTATATTTTGGAGAAAAAATGATATATCTCTACAGGGGCTCTAGAGAGGAGGATTTATTAATTCATTCCCTATCTTCTTTGTATTTCAAAAAATATTTCTTTGAAGATTAAATTACAGGGGATCTGGAGATCGTCTCTTATTGAGAATTATCATTGCTCTGATAATTTGCATAGTTATTCATTGGTCTATTGATCTTTTAGCACATAGATTGGAATTAAATTGTCACGACATTTCTTGAACTTACCTTGAATCTGTGAATTATTTGGGTGTTTATTAATCATCATTTTATTGGATTAAAAATCATTATCACATATCCATTCTATATTTTCCTCTCTCTTTTTGTTTGATTCTCTTTTTATGTTTTACTCTTTCTTTTATGCATTATTCTCTGATAGAGGGATTGATGTTGCAATTAGTTAATTATTTAGATTTCTTTGAAACCAAGCAACTAAAAATTACCATTCCTTGAGTTTGGTACATTTACCAAGCAAAAATTATTCCATAGTATTCAAGATTTGTGGTTTTTGACGAATCTTTTTCTACCTCCTATACTACAATTCTATATTCTTAAAGAGGTGGGATTTCGGTTTATCAAATAATGTTGTTGCTAGGGAACGACATATTTCTAGGATTTTAGATTAGTTTTTTGTAATTAATTATTACAATTTTAATTTGTGTGTCTATTTTCTTTTGTTTTGCATTATACATTCTTTTATTTATTGCATTTCTCTTATCCGATACTAAACACATTTTCTCTCATCACAGATAGCGCGAAGCATTGTGGAAAATTTTAAGAATCTGCAAAGAAGTTTCAACATTTAATTTTTGTGAGAGAGTCTAGCTTAGATTTTATTTTTGCATTTTCTCTACTTTCAGGGGTCTATTTGAACCCACAGACTTGTATTAAAATAGGATTGCTTTTTGTGGGGGCACTACAGGCTATTTTGACCCATGTTATGTGGTCAGGGACCCATGTGTTGTTTCGTAGAATTAAGAAATGCACTCGTGGTAGAGTAACTTTTATTTGCTTGTGCTCGGTCATAATTTTTAAGACACACCACACTTTAATGACACACACTATAGATCGTTCAATTTAGCTAAATCAACAATCTTTTCTTCACAACTAATAGAATTATATGTTTAAAAGCATTTTCATGGACTGCATTCATTTAGAATAATTTCAATCCTGTTATGCATCTCACATGATGAGCGCTTAAAATCACTGTAAGTCCTCTAACTGGGCATACATCATAGTTTTCATCGTGCATTGGTTTTTCTTGATTTATGTCTCTGTTTTCTCACTTAAGTTAAAGGAATTGGGATTGATCAGTATACGATATTTTTGTCTTCATTAAAGACTGACAATGATAACCTAACTTAAAATTGGGACTGCTAATAAGGCCGATTAAAATAACTGGAATAAAGCCAACCCTCATTTTTGGAGATCAACACCCATCAATGGACACAGGTACCTTCCAGACCAAGTGAGGTATGATACATTTAAGGATTAGAGCCCGAAACCCTGGGTGTTTGCTTGGAATTTCTGGTTGTAAGAAACCTTACTCAAGGGTATGGATCAGAGAGCTGCATATTGGCACTAGCATAGGGTAGTAACTCCCCACGAGTGTTGTTGGATTTTCCGAAGTACTGCTGAAGCTATCTTGCTAGTGATTGTGCTCCCTTCGGCATTTACTACTCAGACACTAGGGTGGAATGGTACCATCTCATTGGGACTTAGGCCAAGGCCATCATCTCATGCACACTTGAGTCTAGTGGGCGACAATTTTTATATTACAAGTACTCATTCTGAGGTTAAACAATGATTTTGTGTGGTAAATCTTATAGGAGGATTGATTCATTGTTAGCTCAAGTGAGGAATCTTCGGGTCTCTCCAAGTATACCTCAACCACCGCTCATAATAGGCCAACTGAGTTCTATAGTTAAAAATCTTATTTGAAAATAATCCTTAAAACTGAAAAGGTAAACTCGAACTCTTGCGTACCTTCACAAGTTTTTAGTTGGTGAAATTATGGCTTTGATTTGTGTTTGCTTTGTGTATGTACAAAAAATGTAAATGTGTACCTCCTGTTTATTCTCTCTCTCTCTCTTGACTCTTTTATCGATCCTCTTGACGTCAGAGATGGATTTCTTTGGGGAATTTCGTTTGAACTTTGGAACACTAAACAAAACCACTTAGGCCTCATGTCTCCCCGAGATCAGGATGGCCCTCTTCTCGAACATACTTGGTCGTGGGATGACCCTCTCCCCGAGAAAAAGACCAATAAGTCTCTATCAGGGTTCAATCAATCCTGAACTAACCCTCTCTTTCATTCATCTACCAAGGAAACCATTGTCTTTGTAGGACCTAGGACCTTCCAGTCTTCTACATCTAATTCAGACCTCTATATTTGAACGTGAAGAAGAAGAAGAAGACAAGATGCCTCCATTGAAGAATCCTACTGAAGATGAAGACGACAATGATCCTATCGGAGACATCCTTGACTGGATAACTGCAACCAAACAACACAATGAACGACTTGGAGCATAGCTGATGGACCTACATGCAACTGAAAATCCGAAAGTGGCTAAGTCTTATGCCTTTCGAAGATGAGTTTGATCACAAACCACATTTCCTCGTGCTACTCCCAAAGTTTGGAGGAAACAACCATGAATAACCATATTCCTTTCTTCAGGACTTTGAATTACTCTGTGATAACATATCTCAT
This sequence comes from Ottelia alismoides, assembly GCA_037367405.1. NCBI lineage: Eukaryota > Viridiplantae > Streptophyta > Magnoliopsida > Alismatales > Hydrocharitaceae > Ottelia > Ottelia alismoides. The sequence continues at coordinate 29,542 of JAZKJV010001241.1, forward strand.
CCTAGGGTTAGTTAAGACTATATTAGGCTTAGAGCCTCCCCCTTTGCCTTAACAAATAAGGCTGCATATTGGCTAAAGAATGTAGGGGAGGTAGTCTCAACATGGGTTGCATTCAAAACTTTGTACTTAAAGAAATTCTACTCAGTGAATAGAATTGGCCGGATGAGGATCAAGATCACAAGCTTTACTCAGTTCCCGAATGAACCATTTCATGAAACCATGGAGAGGTTTACAGACATGATATAGAACTACCCAGGGCACATCATTAGTAAGATGACGTTGGTCCAGAGTCGTGTAAGTGATTTAAACCAAGAAATGCAAGGGTTGGTGAGTGCTTCTTGTGGAGGAAGCTACATGAGACGACACGAAGACATTGTTTATGAAGTGTTCGAAAAGTTAGCCAACACAAGTTGTGCATAGATCACTAGCCAGGCATACATGCCCATCTTCCTTACACTCTCATTGAAAGAAGGGAGAAAGAAGACTATGAACAATCAATCCATCGACCATAGCTCAGACATGGGGATTATCGCTGATAAGCTAACAGTGGTCAAACAAATTAACAAGAAAGTGGACGAACTCCATAAATTCTCAAATATGGAGAATGTGTCAAAGATGGACAAGCAGATGGAGGAATTGGCTGATAAGGTATACAAGATCCAGATACCCACCCTGACTACACCCCCTGGCCTAGTCACCAGATTCACTATATTCAAGGGCAAGGAATAGGGCAACCGTGCAACTGGGGTAGAGATCAATCTTTCACTCATCAAACCAAAGAATTCTTTGCCATATATTCTATGAAGAACCTCCACAAGTCATGGAGATAAACAGAGTATGGTACAATCTCAACCTAGTTAGCCGACATGATTCCAGTTCAACTCCAAATCCTCGTTCACCACAATTTCGTCCCGGCTATCAGCAACCGCAATAGCAACATCAACCCTTACCGGCATCCTCATCCAAGCTTCCAACAACCATAGAAGCGGCAACATTACTGATGCTAGGGACAACATCGCCAATTCCATCCCACCAACCAATATTAGCAACCACAGGCCAGGCACGGACAAGGGTCTTCCTCTTCTGTCTCTCATGGACTCCAGAGAATTCAGGAAGAATTGCATGATATAAGAGTCAATATCAATCGAATCTCAAGATGGAGAGACGAGTTCATCGTGCCCGAACCGTCATTCCCGCTCAAGTCCAGGCTAATCCAAATAGCCTAGAACACAAACATCAAGTATTAATCTCAAATTCCTCTTTACATGAACACGAGATCTTTTTGCACGATGTCACTAATCATGTTTCTCTTAGGAGCGGAATGACCGTAACCATGCATGATTGATCAAGGGAACAAGATGACATAACCTCAGTGTACACACCTGAGCATACATCTGGGGATGAAGAGGAGGGGAGGAAGCCAATACTAGCACCGAGCACCCAACCCCACTAGAGTCAAGTGAGTCCAAATCAAAGGAGGATGACACAACATAGCAGCATCCCCCACAACACCAATAGTCGTTTTCTTTTCCTAGTTCGAGTCAGAGTCATGTCCTCTATCCGAGTAAGAGTCTTGTACAGAATTCTGCTTGCAATAAAATGATATTTTAGCTCATGAACTTGATCACTCAATCTCTTTCTGCCATTCTCTAACGGGTGGAAGGAAGAAAAACTCAAAAAAACCACAACATGGTGAAGAGATGATACAAATCTATAAATAAAACATCAAGGTCACTTTATCTTTAAACGAGATGATAGAACAAGATCAGACATTAAGAAAATACCTTAAGGTGAGATGCACACCAACTAGGGTCAGTGGAAAGAACCCGAGCTGGATAAAGAAATATATTCTCTCCATCTCAGCATCCCGTTTAATCAGGAATGAGCTCCAGAGAAAGACGAGGGATATGGGTGCACACTTTGTGACTAGTCAGATTAAGGAGATCAACTTTGCTAGAACCTTATTAGACAACGGTTCCTCCATCAATTCCATGCCCACTACACTTTTTGAACACATGAATCTGGGTCCTTTTAGAAAGTCATGGGCAGTCCCTTCAATTTGAAGATACATCAACTAAGAGACCCAAGGGAGAGATCAGGAACATTGTGATCAATATTGAGGGACAAGACTACCTAGTAGATTTCACAATACTAGACATGGATGTCCCTAGAATTTGGAAAGAGTCCCATATGATCTTAGGGTGACCCTTCCTTAGGACCAAAGGAGAACTATTTGACTATACCTCTAAGAAAATCTAGGTCAGAGATGTTGAATTAGAAATGAAGCAGACAAGATTCCAAAGACCTGATTCAGAATTGAGCACTGAATTCGCTTCTTCTGAGCTAGAGGCTGATTGGACAGCACAATCACGACAGTCGGGCCATGGAGACAGAACCAGTCACAATTGAATACTCCCTCTCATTTGGAGAGGATGATGTCGATACTTTAGTATGCTGACTTATTCAAAACCATAATGTATCTCCCTACTCTCATGGAGACTAAGAGGTCTATCTTAACCGGTCAATTCCATCCAAGAGTGAGAAAGATAGGTCAGATATGACATTTGCTGAAATAAGACATATCTTAAATGATTCGACCATCAAAGACATTCAGTTGGTGGGAGAAGAAACCACACAAAATCCAGCCACACTTGCAGCACAACCAGAGTCAGCAACGATAGAGCCAGATTTCCTGGATGATACAGATCTACCCGAGCTCAAACCATTGACCTCTACTCTCAAATATGCTTCATTGTAGGACCTACTGGAATGTTTCCGATCATTATCAGTTCACATCTAATTGAAGAACAGGAACTCCACCTGCTAGAAGTATTAGAAAAAAACTGCAAGGCCATAGGCTGGAGATTGTCGGATCTCCAAGGGATTAACCGTGCTCTATGTTCACACCATACTTAACTTGAATAGAATGCTAAGCCCTCCCGTGAATGGTAGTGTAGATTGAGTCCAAATTTATAGGAAGTGGTGAAAACTGAGATAGATAAATGGTGTGGGGCAGGATTCATCTATCCCATCTTTAATTCCAAGTGGGTGGTACCTTTACATGTAGCCCCATAAAAGTTAGGACTCCAGATCATCACCAATAAGGATGGAGATGGGATCACAACATGAGTACCCACATCGTGGCGTGTCTGTGTGGATTACATATGCTTGAATACTATGACAAAAAAGGATCACTTCCCACTGTTATTTATTGATCAGATATTGGAGAGACTAGCGGGGAGGGAATACTTTTGCTTTTTGGACGGTTACTCAGGCTACAATCAACTAGCTATTACCCCTAGGACCAGGAAAAGACAATTTTTAGTTGTCCTTTCGGTACTTACACATTCAGGCGCAAGCCTTTAGAGCTTTACAATGCCCCTGGAACCTTTCAGCGATGCATTATTACTGTACTTTCCGAAATGGTTGGAGAATTTCATAGATGTTTTCATGGATGACTTCTCAGTTCATGGTGATTCATTCGATGATTTTTTTGCGTACCAGGATCAAGTCCTCAAGAAGTGTAGAGAATTGAATCTGGTGCTCTCTTGGAAGAAAAGTCACTTCATGGTGATAGAGGACATCACGTTGGGGGACGTCATCTCTAAGAAGGGAATGGAAGTTAACCCAAACCAAGGTGGATGTGATCAAGAAACTTTAACCACCAACCAATGTAAAACAAGTGCAGTCTTTTCTAAGGCGTGTCAGATTTTATCGAAAATTTAACAAGAACTTTTCTAAAATTGCCTGATTGCTTACCCAGCTCTTAGGGAAAGATATTGAGTTCATTGTATATCATAAGTATCTTGAGGCCTTCGAGCTACTGCAAAGAAAATTCATATAGACTCCCATCCTACAAGCCCTTGACTGGTCTCTTCTCTTTGAGATCATGACCGTTGCCTCTGAATTTGCAGTAGGGGATGTGGTAGGACATAGAAGAGATGGAATCTCGTATGTTATTCACTATGCAAGCAAAGTTTTGAATGCAGCTCATAAGAATTATACTATTGTAGAAAAAGAGATGCTTGTTGTAGTATTTACCTTGGAAAAATTTAGATAAATGCTACTTGGATCTAAGGTGACAGTGTTTACCAATCACTCAGCCATCCGCACTTAATGGCAAAGAAAGATGCAAAGACATGTCTTCTTAGATGGATTCTCCTCCTCCATGAATTCTACTTAGAGATAAAGATAAGCCTGGAGTGAAGAACATGGTGGCTGACCATCTCTACTATATCAAACAAGATAAGATCCCTGATTCAGAATCGATCTGTGAATCCTTCCAAGTGAGTCAATTTGTGTTATTGACTTTCTCCCATGGTATGTTGACATGGTTAGCTATCTTGTCTCTAAGAAAGTTCCTTGGGATTGGCCCAATAATAGAATTGACTAACTCAAGTCAGAATCCAGACACTACCGTTGGGAGGATCCGTTCCTTTTCTTCATAGGGTCAGATTGCATATGGAGGATATGTATTCCTCAAGAGGAATACCAAAGTGTCCTCACTCTGCGTCACACCTTGGAGGCTGAAGGACATTACTCCAGGAAGAGGACCACTGATAAGATATTGCAATGTGGATTCTATTTGCTGACCTTGTTTAAGTATGCTTACAATTTCGTCAGGTCATGCCCGGTTTACCAGAGAATGGGAGGGACCATCGGTCCCAAAGATGCCATATTTATGCAACCAGTGATCATTTGTGATGTATTTGACACATGGGACATCGATTTTATGGGCCCATTCCCTAACAGCCATGGGTTTGAATATATTCATCTCGTGGTAGACTATCTATTATGGTGGGTGGAAGATATCCCTACTCGAGCCACAGACAGCAAGATCGTCTGCAAATGTCTGAAAGATCATATTATTTCGAGGTTCGGGATCCCCAAGGTACGAATATCTGATGGGGATAGCCACTTTGTCAACAAGTAGGCTAAGAAGTTAACTAAAAACTACAACAATAAGCACCGTGTCTCTAGCCCTTACCAACCACAATTTATTAGCATGGCAAATGTGTCAAAAAGGGAGGTCAAAGGAATTTTACAGAAGCTAGTCCACCCTGATAGAAAGAACTCATCCCAACTCCTGGACCAAGTTCTATGGGCTTACATGACGGCTTACAAGACCCTATTGGCCACCTCCCCATTTAGAATGGTCTTTGGCAAACCATGTCATTTGCCCGTAGAATTAGTGCATAAATCACAATGGGCAATCAGAAAAATCAAATAAAATTGTCACCATGGAAAGAAGAGTAGAGATATGGATTTAAATGAGCTATAAAAGATTAGAAATCATGCGTATGAAAATAGCTCAATCTACAAAGACATAGTAAAGAAATGGCATGGAAAACACATTAGAACTAAGAACTTTGTTTGAGGAAAAAAAGTGTGGTTGTTTAATGTAAGGTTAAAGATTTTCCAAGGAAAATTAAAGTCAAAATGGATGGGACCATTCATCATAAGGGAAGTACACAACAACGATAGTGTTGAAATTTCTAAGACAACAGAAGGTAGAAACACTTCCATAGTTAATGGACAACTGCTTAAGCACTTCATTGAATCAATTGAGCAGTTGGTTCAGGTTGAGAAGATCTTATTCACACGAAGCATGGATTCAGATGAAAGATTCCCCTGGCATGTGTGAATCCTTGATATAGGAAGCCATCCTCTTAAGTGCTGCTAGAAGATTCAACCAATCACTTGTATAATCCATCTCGAATCTACTCGGTCATCCTCCTATGATTACTCGCACATACTTACGCTGACCTGAGCCTAAGTATAGGGGGGTCCAATATCATTGTGTATACATCATTTCTATTCTTCTCACCCTCTACTGCCTCATTTCTTGCTCTTCTCAAAAGCCTGAGTACAAGAAGGTGAGTTGAATTCTCATTTTTGTCACTCCACTATACTTGGTACGAGCTATGTCTTCATTCCACTTTGTGACATGGGGTCATAACACATGCTAAGTATAGGGGTGCGTGTATATATGCTATATGTTTTACCCATAGCTCGTACTTCACCTTTTTTTCAAACCAAAAATGGGTATTAGTATGTTTTCTGTATACTATATAAAATTTTTGTGTATATAATGCATGTTTTGAATTTTTTTGCATACATTATGGGTTATACCAAAAATTTTGAAAATTTAAAAAATATTTTTCTAAGTGGTAATTCAGACTAATGAATTTAAAAAATGACTAGCTACTTTTCAGTGAGGGAACTACGGTCTCCCTTAGCATATTGGTTGGTTAAAGGACAACATGTAAGGCACCATACTAAAGTAACATAGATAGCCTTTCTACCGTCCATACTTATACCCATACATGCTGAAATTGGATGAAATTAGTTGTATGAGTTCAAGATAGTCATTATTTCACTCTAAAAAAATTTAAGGTTTTATCCCTGACACCTTCACTCCACACAAGACTTGTGTAGTCCAGACTATTTGGTTTAGAGTGACACTTGAGTCCGAGTCTGATCACTCTTGTTCATTAGGATCCTAGGATTGAATTACTCAACATCCCTAGTTAAAAGATATATGTGGTGTATTGCATGTAGAATCTTAAAAGATCAAAGGAAAATGATCAACACAACACGTGCACGATGACATAATCTTCATGATGAGTCAATATTTCACCTGTAGAACTACGATGAGAGGCTTGAGTTCGAATCGAATTCTTGAGTATGTGACTTTATTGAGTGTCAGTCACTTCATGAAACCTGAGTGTCAACATATAAGACATTATGGGTACAAGATCCTTATACTCAAGTTGACTTAACCCAGGTGCCAATATGAGTTAAAAACCTAAAATTGTGGATCATCACGCACCAACTTGATAAAAGCAGTGGAGCTAGCTAAAAATAAAAAGAAATGAAAGTGAAGCTCTCACTATAAAGTCACATTCAAATTAGCTTCCACCAAAGGAAAGCACTCCTAACCTTTTCGAAGTATCCACTTGGACCAAAGCTATTAGACAAAAAGGAGCCGGACGAGCACCCAAAAAGTCTCTACATCGTATAGTGATACAAGTATGGGTGTTGAAGGTATAATACATACTCAAAAGAGACACACCCTGGTGCATTCCCAGGAAAACAAGTGCCGACGACTCCGAAATCTCTTGAGGACAATATGATTCACTAACAAAAATACATGTGTGTGTAATAAAGGCACCTGAGAGATCCTTTTTCCAAAGAGAGGAGAAAAGAAATGACACAAACCTAATTCCTCCATACTTGGCATGATCACCAGTATTACACTTTCAAATCTGACAACTAAAGAGATGGTGAATTAATGACAAACTCGATCATTGGACCAAAGTTGAGGATTGGGGACCTTAGGAGAGCCTTTTAGACTAGGGTTTTGGGCAAAGCAAAGACTTTATGTAGGAAAATGAAGTCAACATATTAAAGTCATACTTGCTATACTTATATGTATCCAAGGGGAGTCTGATAATTAGAAATGTTGAGTTCCGTTTGGAGAGACATGATAAGATTTAGGGAGTCACCTGAAAAAATTGGACTGGTCTCCAAGTCTTGTATATGCACATGCAGAGTCAGGGAATCAACCTTTTAAATAATTGAAAATTTCTTGGGGACAAGTAAAGATCTAAGTATGGGGGTGTGATGAATCTATGATTCATCTACTCTATATGAAGTCTTTATCAAAATCTTCATAACAAATCTCTAATTAAACCCCCCCCTAAAATTGACTAATTAACATTCACTAACAATACAACAAATTAGGCTTAAAATTTGGAATTAAATAACAATGTTTTTGACCTAGATTGATCTTTTTATTTTATTTACAAAAATTAAGTATTTTGATTTATTTATTTCTAATTTATACTCTTCAATTAACAAACTAATTTGGCATTAAGAAACAAAATCCATAAAAATCACAAAGTCCTGAGATAACAAAAGAGTGTGAGCATGTATATTCTGTACATATTTCACATTGTTTGATTTTATTTCACATTTTTCTATACTTATAAAAATTCTTAAAAAATAGTTAATGTTGTATAATATAAATATATATTAATCCACCAATTGGAATCCAATTAAAAATTTAAAAAATACAAAATATTGGGTATTAATTGGTAATTAATCCTTATATACAAAAATACTTTTTATACAGATGATTTCTTTTGCTTTTTGGCCCTTCATGAAAGTTGAAGATCTCATCGAGATCTACAACTTTTATGTTTCAACTTTTACTAATTCGACTTATAAATATTTAATTTGTTTTATCCTTGTTTTTCTTATTTTCTAATTTTTCTATTGGGCCATGTAACTCTCTATGATTGGGTCATTTGGCCCAAGGCTTCTTTACCCCTTGCTCGTGTCTCCACCGTTCGATATGAGCATCAGATCTCATCTCAGACATCCTTCTCCAACCTCTCCTCTGCCACTAGATGGGGTCATCTGATCTCATCTCGCCCGTCCATCCATGCCTCATTCTCAACCCTTGGATCATCAAATTCAACGGCTGAGGGGTCGTCTCCCATCTCTAGTAACTGTCTGCCTCATGTGTTACGCATCACAACAAGTGATCGTTCACCCTTGGATACTTGACGATCCCGGCCTTAATTCACCTTGATTGATCCATGCATGTAACCCCCACTCGTCCCTCACCTTCGCCAGCCTATCATCACCCTCTCCGATCTTATCTCCATCATATCCACTGCCTATAAAACTCCCCTTACCTCCTAATGTCATCTCTATCCACCATTCCCAGAACTCTCCTCTTTAGCTCAATACCCCTAACATGTGACAACAACCAAGGGCATCTTTGTTGGCAAAGATAAGAGGAGGAGTGCAATGAGATCCTCGGCCATCTCCAGGCCAAGTAATAGATAGACCAAGCTGTAGGATCTCAAGTGTCACTCTCGTCGGATCACCTCGAGCGATGACCTCCGGAGCATCATCTTTCTCCCCATGCGAACCAATTCCTCTCCCTCCACTTCTAAGATCACCAACTCTACTCCAACTTCGGTCTCCTCCTCCAAACATCCTCCAGGTAGCTCCTCCATCTTTGCCTATTTGATTTCGCCAAATTTTTACACATACTCCATCGCATCACCGACTCCCCTGAGGATCCTCTTAACTTCGTCTCACATCACTCCTCATCACTGACACTCCTATGGTTCCCCTTTCCTTCTCCATGACCTTATCCACCAAGCTCCGCCTCCGGGTCTTACAAGGACCTGAAGCTCTAGGTCTCCCCCTCCTACTGCTTGACTAAGACCTCCACCCCATTCCCTTCGATCCATATTTACAAGATAGCACATGCATGACCTCTACACCCTTCATTGATCAGAAGATCGAAAGCAGCTTTGGTCTTCCCCTCTGCCTCCAACAAACTTCTAGGCACACACCACTTCTTGCATCACAGTGCCTCCCCAAGATTTGGGTCTCTTCACTTGCTCCAAGAATAATGACGAAGCTTGGGAAGGGTTGTCGAAGCCCCGCCTTCGTATCACCGCTCGCAGAGGAGCACGACGAACAAGTGCCTTTGGATTTTTATCCAATGGTTCATGTGCACGAGTAACCCCGGCCTTCCAATATGCTCCTGCAGATCTAATGTCCATTCACCCATGCATGGATATGGACCATTGATCACATGATCTGACGGCTTTGGAGCTTGACCGAGCCATCAATCGCGCCTCCAACCTTGGAATGCCCGAAGAACCTCCTGAACCCTGCAGCTTTGCCACGTGGATGTCCAGATTCTAGCCTCATGTGTAGAAGGTACATGGGTGGGAAATATTGCATAAGGGCCCTCTCGCCTTTCCATAATTGCATACAGGCGATGAATACATGATTCATCTACTCTATATGATTGTTTCAAAAAAATCCCCTTAACAATTCACTAACTAAACCCCTTAAAATCAATTTATTAACATTCACTAATTGTGTTAAAATTAGGGTGAAAATCTATGATTAAATAAATAGTATTTTTGACCTTGATTGGGTTTATCATTTTATGTACAAATATTAATTGATTCGACTAGATTCTTTTTCCATTATATTCTTTAATTATCTACTAACTGGCATCAAGATTAAAATCCTTGAAAATCAGAAAACCAAAAGAAAATACAAAAATCTAACATTATATATTTTGTACATATTTTCTCTGTATTGGTTTTATTTTACCTTTTTAACCTATAAAAATCCATAAAAATTAGATTATATAAGTATATATTGTACACAAATTAATTCACTAATTAAAATCTAATTAAAATACAAAAAAAACCACAAAGTACAAAATGAAATATTTTATTATTTATAGAGTACATCCATAAAACTTTTTGTACAATTGACCAATTTTTATTTTGGGTCCTTCATGAAAGTTATTGATCTCGTCGAGATGAACAACTTTCATGTTGACCACTTTTTTTACTTCATCTACTATTCTTTTTCGATTTTTTATTTTTTTTTATTTAATTGTTTTTTTATCTTTGTTTAATTTTATATTACTTTTTTCAGTAATTTTATTTTATTTTAATTTCATTTTTTATTTTACTTTTTATTTTTTATTATATTTTTCTCATTCTTTTTCCCTCTTCCTTTCTTCTATTCTCTCTCATTTCCCTTTCTCTCTCCTCTTTCACCCTCTACAGGTCATGTGCTTTGAACGTGACCCCCTCCTCTCCTCCCTCTATCTCACGGACGTGTCACCTCTCCACTCTCCAGGCAAGTGCGCAGCACGTACCACATCTTCTCCTCCAGCAGTTTCGATCACGTCGTCGCCCTTCCTTCTTCCGTGGTCGTTGCGACTACACCTTCAATCATTCTTCCCTGCCTCTGCATAATGGTTGACACCTCTACCCTATAAACTCCTTGATGTCCCAACCATGCTCTCCATCCACCCTTCAACCTTTGAGTGCTGGTTAAAGTGGCATCTAACTGGTGAGATCTAGAGGTTATCCTCTACTGCAGCAGCACCGCGCTAGCAATCAAGCCCTATGCTCCCCTTCACCAGAGCAGATCGAGCGGCGACCATCGGGAAGCCCTTCAGCTTCTCTTCCACCGACGACCCCTCTCCCCTCCAGGTAATGCTCCTCCTTTCTCCCTCCTCTCCCTGCTCGAATCACCTCCACCAACGCATCGCACACCAGCTCCGCCTCGCTCCTCTGATGCTCGTTCACCTCCAACCTTGCAAAGGTCAGAGCTCTGCTCCCCTTCCCCGCTCCTCTTCCATCACATCACCACCGCCTCGCACATCTCCATCACCATCGAGTCAAACCGCCACGATGACTCCATTGGTCGGTCGCTCTTCCGCAGCTTCACCTTGAGCTTCGCCCGGACGTTTGTGCACCTCCGTGATAAGCCTCCCCGCACCCTTGGTTAATTCGGTCAGATTAATGTCCAAATTAATTAGATGTCGTTCGTTGCAGTCGGATACGAGAGGGCTAATCAAAAACCACTTAAATTATATTTGAGTCAATTTCAAGCGGTAAATTTTTTTTACTTGGTAGTGTCCAAGGTCGAACTCAGGGAGGCATCTGTCTCCTTAGGTTAATTATGAGCAAATATTCAAGTGTTAGATTTTCGAGAATATTTTTTTCTTTTTTATTTTCTATGCAGACACATGCAATATCAAGCCAATTTAAATTTAAATCAGTTTGAGATATCAAATTAAGTCCAAAAATTATGAAACATGGATAGATGATGGATTATGATGAAACTAAGCTACACTAATATTTTTGGAATTTTCTGACACTTAATGAATTTATAGTGAATTAAAGATACAGACAGGGTGATTTTCACTAATTTATTTTTAATAAATATCAAATCACATCTTTTTCAGAAACAAGCATTATCCTAGATAGATCAAATGATAAGGAATCTACGAAAATTGACAAATCTTAATTTCAATGTGAAATGAACCTATTAAAATTAAAATCAGAAAATCACTAAACAATTTATTCAGGCCTCGATATATGTGCAAATGGCATGAAATTTTTATGCAAGGTTGAGTTCACTATCCTAGAGCTACTGTGAAATTTTGAGAATTTTTGGAGCTACAAAAAATTAGTTGTAAATTAAAAGGTGTCACTGGGCAAAATATCATACAAATCAACCAATTAATTCATTTAAAAATCTACTGTAATTACAAAAATGTGACAAGTAGCACAATAGATAGAGGACAAGTTACTCAACAAAATGCAACTTTTGGAATTAAAAAATGATGTAAAATGAGACCTAGGGATGCATGCAAAGACAGGGGTGTATTTGCAATACAGGAAAATAAAATTACGTAAAAGAAATATGCTGACAGGGACTTAAATGCAATTACCTATAATTCTGGGGGATGGTTATGCAAATTCTCCACTAGCACGTGCTCCTCACGTGGGGTCTGCTTCACATGGACCTTTTTGCAATTTCAAAAAGTCCTGAGGGCCTCTGTGTAATTTACCCAAGCCGCACGTGCTCCTCACGTGGTCGGCCTAGGCTCGGGCGGCTTAGGAGGCTCGGGGCTTGGCTCGGAAGCTCCTGGAGGTTCGGCTGGAGGCTCGGCTAGCCTCGGGTGGTCCGAGCCTAGGTTCGGGTTGCCCCGCACCCTATGTTAACTCGGTCAAGTTAATGTCCAAATTAATTAGATGTTGTTCGTTGCAGTCGGATACGAGAGGGCTAATCAAAAACCACTTAAATTAGATTTGAGTCAATTTCAAGCGGTAAATTTTTTTACTTGGTAGTGCCCAAGGTCGAACTCAGGGAGGCATCTGTCTCCTTAGGTGAATTATGAGAAAATATCCAAGTGTTAGATTTTCGAGGAGTAATTTTTTTGTTCTTTTTTTATTTTCTGTGCAGACACATGTAATATCAAGCCAATTTAAAGTTAAATCAATTTAAGATATCAAATGAAGTCCAAAAATTATGAAAATTGGCCGGATGATGGATTATGATGAAAATGAACTACCCTATTTTTTTTGGAATTTTTAGACACTAAATGAATTTACTGTGAATTAAACATGCAGGCAGGGTGATTTTCACTAATTTATTTTTAATAAATAACAAATCACATCTTTTTCAGGACGAGGTCCTTGAACTGCATCCAGGTAGTACATATCACCCCTAAGTTCTTCAGCCAATGAGCAACCTTATCTCCTAAGGCAAAAGGGGTGGCCTTCAGTCGAATATAATCTTGGCCAACATTGAGATGGCTAAGATTGTTGCAAACCAGCTCGAAGTCACGGAGGAACGTGTATGGTTCTTCATTTGTGTTTCCGTTGAACTTCGGAAGCAGACTAAGGAAGTGGGGCTTCAGCTCAAATGCCTCGGCGGGAACCGTTGGTGCTAACCAATTCTGAATCTCATTCTCCACCGGGTTGTAGGCATCAACCATTGGTCGGTCTATTCCTCCTGCTACTATGATCTGTCCCATCCGCGCCGTGAGATCTGCATTCTTCTGTTCGGCTTCGGCAAGGCGAGCAAGAATCTGTCGTATTTGCTCCTCATCCGGTGGCATTTTAGGCGGCATTTTATCCTCTAGTCATGTGTGGGAAATAAGATCGATGTCAGAGGACAAATCAAGGAAGGGATTACCGAGGCAATGGTCTTCCTCAATAATCTCGGAGGAGAGGAAAGGGTTGGTTTGAGAGTAACCACCCTGGGTGATAGGGAACCAAGACTCAAGAGGGTCATGAGTCCTGGGTGGTCCAAGGTGCGCTTGGGCCGATGAAGATGAGTTACATGGGAGACTCATAGAGAGATCGGTGAATAAAGAGTCGAGATCTCCCCAGTCGCTCATCTTGATATGGCGAGAAGAAGATAGGATTTTACTCCTACCTGAAGCAAACAAATCAATCCAAACCCCTGGTTTCACACTCAACACAGTGAAGGACTCGAAATCGAGTCCATTTAGTCTTGTAGTTTTTAAGTTTGATTTTCAAGCAAAAATAGCAAGGATTACGCGGCCTATAGGGAAGTCGGCTCAGAGCCGGATGCGTCTTCCCTGTTTAACCTGTCGTCTAAGATACCGCCGGTCCTTCCTTTCTTCGCTCCTATCCCAAGTCGATGGATTCAATGACCACACCCCTATCTACCTGCAAGTAGGCGGAGGCTGACAAGGCCGGAACTTCACCCCGGGGGGTTACTGGCAGCTTGTCGCAAAGTACCACAATTTCGCCCCTATCAACCTGAGACAGGAGGAGGCTACTTGGTACTAGTCAATGAATCTGAAATTATTCGACTTGTGATATTTGCTAGGATCAGTCAGAACGTGATATGGAAGGCGGGGATTTGGGCTCTTCCTTAAGGTGTTCACACACACTCAAGTACCCTCACTCAGCCTGAAAACAAGGTCAGGGATTAATCTCCCGCAAACAATTTTCAGATTTTATTTCCTTTTTTTTGGTCAATAATGTTTAGCAGTCCCGATTTTAGATTAAGTTCTCACTTGATTAAGTCCAACCATACAGCACGCCTATCAGACAGTCCCAATTTCCGTTTAATAAAATGTGAAAATCAGAGGGGGAAATCGAGAAAAAGCCGATGCAAGATAAAACAATGATGTGATGCTGAGTTCAGGAGACTTACAGTGATCCCTTCGCTTTTTTTATGCAGGATGCAAAACAGAATTGAAAACTTTATCTAAATGCAAATGCAGGCGATAAAAGCCGCTCCTAGACAAGCAGTTCTATTAGCGTGAAGAACATGTTGTTTTGGCTAAGTTCTGCGGTCTAAGTGCGTCTTTTAAGTGAGTTGTGTGGTCCTAATGATTACGAGCACAAGCAATTCCTAGATTGGCTCGGGGAGCCGCTAGTGCAAGCTAAGTTACATTCATCCACACAGCACATGGGGACATAGTTCCACTATGTTTACACGCGCGAGAACCCAAACGGGAACAGCTGTAAATGATGCGAAAAAGAAATAAAGAAATTAAAATGAAAATTTACAAAGCCTCTCTTTCACTCAACAATTTTAAATGCTCGATTGTCGAAACGTCATCGACTCCTCGCGTTCCTCGCACAAAAACAAATTGAGGTCAAAGAGTGACACAAAAAAAATAATGCAAAGAAATAAAGGATAGAAAAATAATTAAAAGAAAACCGGGGGTCAGACTACCCAGGGAAAAGAAAAACAAACACTCGGAATTTGACTAAATTAACCTAAGCCGCTCCGTCCCCGACAACGGTGCCATTTTGATAAGCCTCCCCGCACCCTTGGTTAATTAGGTCAGATTAATGTCCAAATTAATTAGATGTCGTTCGTTGCAGTCGGATACGAGAGGGCTAATCAAAAACCACATAAATTATATTTGAGTCAATTTCAAGTGGTAAAGTTTTTTTACTTGGTAGTGTCCAAGGTCGAACTCAGGGAGGCATCTGTCTCCTTAGGTTAATTATGAGCAAATATCCAAGTGTTAGATTTTCGAGAATATTTTTTTTGTTCTTTTTTTATTTTCTATGCAGACACATGCAATATCAAGCCAATTTAAATTTAAATCAGTTTGAGATATCAAATTAAGTCCAAAAATTATGAAAATTGGCCAGATGATGGATTATGATGAAACTAAGCTACACTAATATTTTTGGAATTTTCTGACACTTAATGAATTTACAATGAATTAAAGATGCATGTAGGGTGATTTACACTAATTTATTTTTAATAAATATCAAATCACATCTTTTTCAGGACAAAAATTATCCTAGATATATCTAATGATAAGGAATCTAGGAAAATTGACAAACCTTAATTTCAATGTGAAATGAACCTAGTAAAATTAAAATAAGAAAATCACTACACAATTTATTCAGGCCTCGATATGTGTGTAAATGACATGAATTTTTATGCAAGGTTGAGTTCCCTATCCTAGAGCTACTGTGAATTTTTTAGAATTTTTGGAGCTACAGAAAATTAATTGTAAATTAAAAGGTGTCACTGGGCAAAATATCACACAAATCAACCAATTAATTCATTTAAAAATCTACTGTAATTACAAAAATGTGACAAGTGGCACACTAGATAGAGGACAAGTTACTCAACAAAATGAAACTTTTGGAATTCAAAAATGATGTAAAATGAGACCTAGGGATGCGTGCAAAGACAGGGGTGTATTTACAATATAGGAAAATAAAATTACGTAAAAGAAATATGCTGACAGGGACTTAAATGCAATTACCTATAATGTTGGGGGATGATATGCAAATTCTCCACTGGCACGTGCTCCACACGTGGGGTCTGCTTCACAGGGATCTTTTTGCAATTTCAAAAAGTCCCGAGGGCCTCTGTGTAATTTACCCAGGCCGCACGTGCTCCTCATGTGGTCGGCCTAGGCTCGGGCGGCTTAAAGGGCTCAGGGCTTGGCTCGGAAGCTCCTGGAGGTTCGGTTGGAGGCTCGGCTAGCCTCGGGTGGTCCGAGCCTAGGTTCGGGGAAGAGGCTCGGACCAGGGATGCGTGGCGTGCTGCGGACCCTTAGATCAAGATCGATCCAACGGATGTCGGTGACGACGCATGGCGAGATCTAAGGCCGTCAGATCTAAGTTGATCCAACGGGCATTGGATCGCGATGGAGGGGGCGACGTGGCTGAATGCTGATCTTTGGATCACGGTAGATCCAACGGCTACTGGCTGCTCCAGATGTCGATGACGTGGCGGGCTAAGCGCCGTTAGATCTGGAAGGATCCGACAGCACCTGTGAGGCTTGGCTGAGTGACGACGTAGCGCGATGTCGACCGTTCGATCGAGGGGATCGAACGGTAGTTGGGGCTTCTCCTTCTTCGGACCTTCGCCGCCTGCGGAGGAGATGGCAGGGCTCCGGCGACGATGCCTTGGCTCCGCCCGTCCCTCGAGGTGTCGGTGACGCTCTCCGAGGTCTCGGAGGTATCCCAGAAGAAGCGCGACGATGCGGTGAAGGTGCTGGTGGTCTCAGGAGCTGGAGAGGGCCGTCGGAGCTCGCTGGCGACGAAGCTCGAGGATGACTCCGGTGAAGTTCCGGCCAATGCACAAGATAGGTACCTGCAGGTGTTAGAAGAATAGCCGAGGCTCGTGCTGCACTTGTGGAGACGTGGGGGTAGATGATGAGGCCTAAGGCAGATCGGAGATGGTCAGGCAGTGGTGCTCCGGCCAAGTGGCGGAGCTGGAGATGGTGGAGAGCGAAGCGCAGTGTCTGAGGGCATGAAGGGGTCCGCGAGGATGAGAGCTCCATCGCAGAGCTCGGCGGAGTGAAAGCGATGCGAGAAGATGGTCGTGGACGGAGAATAAAAAGGGAGAAATTGAAGCAAAAAATAAAACTAAGATTAAACGAAGGTGGAGGCAATTACCTGGGGTTTGGAGCTCGAGATCGAGGTCCAGATCATCGCTCGAAGGGGCGGTAAGTCCCTGAGCTCAAGCAGCGGCTCGGCGGAGGAGGGTTGCGACACGGCGGTGGCCGAGGATCTCGTCGGAGAAGATGACCGTCTTCGCTAAAGGAATCGTGCAATTACTGTCACCAATCGAACGCTGCGAGCTCGGGGTATCTCTCAGGGGTGGCGGATAGGGCTGAAGTCGGCCGGAGGGCGAGTATTTATAGGTTGGAGGTTTCGGCCGGGCTGGTGATGGAGCGAGGTTCATGGAGGAAGTGGGGTGTCGCTGGTGGAATGGTGGCTAGTGGGGTAGCTGGCGAAGATGAGGGAAGAGTGGGGGTGAACGTGGGAGCGATGGTGGTCGGCGAGAGCGGCTGAGGTGCGACTGAGAATAGGAAGGGGCTGCCCCTCCCGCAAGGCAGAGAACGTGGGAGAGAGGGGCGCTGGAGGTGGGAGACGAAGTCTCCACCGTTGGATCTTGTGATCCAACGGTGGTGATCGAGGCGGAATGGAGGATTAAGATTAGATCCGGGCGAAGCGATCTGAGGTCCGTGGAGCAACCACGTGGCGCAACGGGGGCGAGGTGTGAGCGGACGGATGTGATCTGCGTGGGAGTTTGATCGGGCGGTTGAGATTCATGGGGAGCTAACGGCTCAGATGGAAGGGCTGAGGCGTGATCTGATGGCGTAGCGTGCGACGCATGTCGCGCTGTGGGCGAGACGCTAATGAGCGGGTCAGATGAAGCGGGGGACTTGATCTGGCGGGTGAGATGAAAGGCGTACGTGGAGGCAGTGTGGCCGTTGGATCTGGAAGAAGATCCAACGGTTGTGGGCGCGGGCGGTTAGGGCAAAGGGGGCGGGCCGCGTGGCGCAACCAGATGGCGCCACGTGGCCTACTGTGATTGGCTGGACAAAGAAATAAGGGTAGAGAGAAGAGGGGGCTGAATTTAGAAAAACTCAAAACATGAAAGTTGTAGATCTCAATGACATCTACAAGTTTTATGTTGACTAAAGACGAAGATGGATCAAATATGATACAAAAAATACAAAGATACAAATATACATACATGTAGTATACAAAGAGGCCCAAAAATCCAACTTTTTCATACGTGCTCCAAATTGGATGAAATTAGTCTCATTTTAAAGGTCTTTTAATGTATATTATTCTAATAGTGAGTAGACCTATTTTGGAGTTTGTATGAGGGAGCTATGGGTATTTTATGGTCCAGGGGTTCTAGGGTTTTATTGGCTATTTTACAAGGGGGATTTCTGGCTTTCTTCCCTATATTATTAACTAGGAAGTACATATTATAAGGAAGAGGTTATTTTGATAAGTGGATATTTTACAAGGAATTTTGGCTTCTTATTTAAATGCTAATGGAGTGCTAAAATGCATGTATTATGTATGCATGCATGAATGCTATTTATGCATTATAAAGGGAAATATGCCTCTATTTACTCGGGAACAAGGCTCTATTTTTAACTTTTAGAGTGATGAATCACAGATTCATCACTCCGCAGCACCATCGTCTGCTCCAGCTCTACCTTGCCCTCTAGTCGCTCGGTCGTGTGTCGACCGAGCTCCAACAGCTCTGTCGAGCGACACCACAACCGCTCGCCCTCTCTCCGCCGCCCGATCACCATCGATGATCGCTTGTCATTGGATCAAGGGTAAGATCTTGATCCAACGGCCCCAGGCTGCCACGTCGCCCCACTGCACGCACGCCTCCCTCCATTCCTTGAGGATCGAGGTCACCTCGCCTCAGATCACCTCCATGTGGAAGTTCAAGACCTGGAGCCACAACCCCATCCCAGACCTTCCATCGAACCTCCTCTGCACATGCTCCGCACGTGCTAGAAGGGAAAAATAGCCAACGGGTCCCTGCCCTCCTCAAAAATTACAAAAGCACCCCTGCTAGCAAGGTCACATGCCCTGCACATGACGCCATGGTCAAATTACACTAGAACCTCTACGAGTTTTGTTTATTACAGATAAGCCCGCTGGCTGATTTGAGAAGAAAATACTTATTTTTATTGCATTTTAGTCCTTGAAATTTCAAGTTGGCATATCATTCATTTGAACTCTGATTTTTAAGCACAACATGTCATTCTAAAGCTTGTCAAACTCTATTTCACCGTAGATACTTTGAGAACAGATCTGAAGCCTTTTATTGATGATTATTATTTATGGAACAATTTTTATCAATGCAGGCTAATTTTGACAGATTTATTTTGTTTTATATTGAGAAAATTATTGATTTATTTGCTGGGATTCTATTGAGGATTTTAATTTGATTAATCCTCTTGTGATTATTATGGATCATTCTTTGAGGATTTAATCTTCGCATGGGAGTGCATTGTAATGATATTTGATTTATTTAATTCTCTTTTGATAATTAATCAATCTAATTGAGGAATTCATCATTCCAATGGCATAATCAAGGAGTAATTAATTCGATTCCTTGACATTTTATATAATTAAGATTCATATTATTTGAGGCTTAACTTATAGAGAAAATCAGGAGTTTGAGTATCTTGAGAAATTCTTGAAGGATAAATCTTTGATACATTGATCTTTTTAGCCTTCATCTAAGATATTGATTGATAAATATTTCTGGATTTAATCTCTTTGGTCTATGATTTCTTTTGTGGATTAATTGATCATTTGAATTGAGGATTAAAAATATATTTCATCACAGATCTTGTGCTTCACTTTTACATTCATTTTCAGCTGCATTATTTCATATCCTTTTTTCTTTCTTTTATTTTCTAACTTAGAGATTAAATATTGCAATTAATTAATTACTTTGATTAATTGAAAACCCTGTAATTAAAAATAATATATTTCATGTGTTCGACCTTGTTATACATACCGAGTAAAAATTTTCCAAAATATTCAAGATTTGTGGTTTTTTAATAGATCGCTTTTCATCTCCTGTACTACAATTAATGGTTATTAAAGAGGTGAAAAATCACATTCGTCAAATGGCATCGTTGTTGGGGGAACGGGGTACTTTTAGGATTTTAAATAAATTTCTATAATTAATTCTTGTGAATTTAATTTCATGTAATTTTTTTCATTTTCTTTTTATTTTGCATTTTATTTGCATCTCTCTCTCACATCAAATGCTAACCGCAATTTCTCTCTTCGCGGATAACTTAAAGCAAAATTTTTTGGACAAAAATCATGGATCTACAAAGAAGATTGTTGATTTTATTTTGTGGGAGAGAGTTAGATTAGGTTTAGATTTATGCATCATTTATAGGGTCTCTCTGAACCCTGATTTTTTTAATAATTTAGGCTGAACTTTCTGTGGTGTGTCGGGTCTGTTTCAACCCCTTTTGTGTGGTTGGGATCTGAATTGAGTGGTGTAGAAATTAGTTGCATATATGGTAGATTAAGTATTTATCCTTGCTTGTGCTCATAATTTTTAGGCCACAATTTTTCACTAACAAGATGCACTAGTAGCTCGTTCAACTTAGCTAAATTTTAAATCAATTCTTCCCACAAATAGAACTATTTGCCTATGGTGTTTTCATTTGTGCATATAATTTAATGTATATTTTAATTCATTGTATTGCATCCCGCATGAAGAATGTGAGGAATCACTGTAAATCTTCTTCTTAGCATGCATCATTGAGTTCGCGCTTGCATTGGCTTTCTCAATCCTCTCTACCTCAGTTTTACAACTTAGGATTTACAGGAATTGGGACCTGCTCGTTAAGTGTGATTTTTCTGTACTCACATAAGACATAAGTGATAACCTTAATTTAAAACTGGGGCTGCTAATCAAGGTGATTAAATAAATTAACCTAAATTAACCCTTATATCTGATGAAGAAAAACCCACACATTGTTTGTAGGAAAAGAATCGCACACTTAGGGTAGAGACAAAACATTGAGGACCTCATTCTAACTACCGAATTTAAAAATGACAATCTTCTTCTCAGTGAGGGAACTACGGTCTCCCTTAACAGATTGGTTGGTTAAATGACAACATTTAAGGCACCATCCTGATGTAATACACATAACCGTGCTATAGTCCGTACTTACATCCATATTGGTTGAAAGTAGATGCAACTAGCCGTATGAATTCAAGTCAGCCATTATGACACTCTCTAGAACCTAAGCTCCGCTTAATCTTCTAAAAGATTATTTTATCATTAAATTAAAATTTGACAAGATAGGCAGTTGAACTCTAATGTGCCTTCACAAGTGTCGAGTGGGTGAATCTACGAGTTTGATTTGTGTTTGCTTTATGTGTGTCCAAAAGTCGTATGTTTTCTTGCTCTCTTGACTCTATCATCGTGCTCCTATCGATTCACTTGACATCCGAAATGGATTTCTCTAGGGAATTTAGGTCGGTCTTTATGAACGCTTCACAGAACCCCTTACAATTCATGTCTTCTTGGGAACAAGATGTCCCTCTTTTCAAGATCGAGCTCAATAAGCCACTCTCAGTGTTTAGTCAATCACAAACTAACCCTATCTTTAATTCTCTCCCTACCAAAAAAACTCTAATCTTTAGTAGAACCCCTTCGAGACCTGTATCTAATTCAGACATATTTACATATGAAGGTGAAGAAGAAAATAAAATACCTCCAAAGAAGAATCCTAGTGAAGACGAGAACAATAATGATCCAATGATGGTAATTCTGGCTTGTGTAATCGCAACTGAGCAATAGAATGAACTACTAAGAGCCCGATTAGCAGAACTAGAAGGAGTTGTAGATTAGGAAGAAGCTAGTATGGAAGATACATATCCTTCGGAGATTGATGAGGATTACAACAGGCTGAGATCAGTACCCTCGGCGATGCGTTTGAGCACAAACCACATTTCCTTGCACTGCTTCCAAAGTTCGGAGGAAACAACCATGAAGAGCCCTACTCTTTTCTCCATACTTCAAACTAATCTATGACAACCTCTCTCACCCTAGGGTTAGTCAAGACTATATTATGTTGAGAGCCGCTCCCTTCGCCTTGACTAATAAGGCGACATACTGGCTGAAGGGCTTAGGGGAGGTGGTCTCAACATGGGCTACATTCAAGACTCTATTCCTAAAGAAATTCTACCCTTTGAGTAGAATTAACCAAATGAGGATCAATCTCACAAGCTTTACTCATCATCCCAATAAACCATTTCATGAAAACCGGGAGAGTTTTGTAGACTTTAATCAAAAATGCCCTAGGCATGGCATAAGCAAGATGATGCTAGTCTAGAGTCTTGTAAGTGGTTTAAACACAGAAATGCAAGGGTTGGTTAGTGCCTCTTTGGGAGGAAGCTATATGAGGCGTCATGAGGACACAATCTACAGAGTGTTCGAGAAATTAGCAGAAACAAGCCGTGCACAAACCACAAGCCAGGCCTACATGACCAACCCCCTTTCACTCTTATCAAAAGAAGACGGAAAGAAGACTATGAACAATCAGTCCACCAACCAAAGTGCTGGCATGGGGATCATCATTGATAAGCTAATTGTGGTCGAGCAGATTTACAAGAAGGTGGACAAAATCCATAATTCAATTAATATGGAGAAATTATCTAAGCTACCCAAGCAAATGGAGGAACTAGCTGATCGGGTATCGAAAATCAGATACATGCCCTGACTACACACGCTACCCCCACACAACAGATTCATTATATTCACGAGCAAGAGGTAGGGCAACAAGGCAGTTGGGGTGGAGACCATTTTTTTGCCCATCAGATCGAAGAAATCTCCGCTCAGACAGTTTATGAGGAACCTCCACAAGTGATGGAGATCAAAGGAGTTCGGTACAACCTTGACCCCCATCAACCGATAGGACTCCAACTCAGCTCTGAACCCTCATCCACTACAGTTTCATCCTGAATATCAGCCCTAGTAGCGGTAATAGCAGTAGTCCTGTCCAGGTTACTAGATCCTGCAATAGCAACCGCAGTACCAATGCTAGGGCCAGCAAGGCCAATACCGTCAAAATGAGCTACTCTATGCCAGGAAAGGCCAGGGATCTTCCTCTTCAATATCTCCCAAACTTTAGTGAGTGCTGGATGAACTTCATGACATGAGAGTTGATATCAATTGACTCTCAAGATGGAGAGATGATTGCACCGTACCACAAATTGTGATTCCCGCACAAGTCCAAATTAAACCCAATAACCTTGGATGCAAAGATCATGTATTAATCTTAGAATATTCATTACCTAAATATGAGTTGTTTTTGCATGATGTCAATAATCAAATTTATCTCAGGAGCGGAAAGACCGTAACCACGCCTGATTGAGCAAAGGTACACGGTGACATACCCTTAGTGTCCACGTCTAAGCATACATCTAGGGAAGAAGAATAGGAGAGGCCACCAACTCCCACACCGGAGCACCACAATACCTTGGAGTTGAGAGAGTATGAATCAAAAGAGGAGGACTCACAACAACAGTAGCACCCCACGCAGCCACACTTGTCATTTTCTTTTCCTAGTACGAGTCAGAGTCCTAGTGTCAGTCTGGTCATGAATAGACTTCTATTTTCAATAAAAAAATGATGTTTCAATTCATGATCTTGATCACTCAATCCTTTTCCCCCATGCTCCAATGGCTGGAAAGAAGAAGACATAAAAAATCAAAAATATGATGAAGAGATCGACCCATCTTAAAGAAAACATCAAGGTCACTATGTCCTTTGATGAGATGATAGAAAGAGACCTGGATTTTAGAAATAACTTAAGGTGAGATGTACACCAACAAGGGTCAGTAGAAAGAACTCGAACCAAACTAAGAAGAATATCCCCTCCATCCTTACATCTCGTTTAATCAGAAATGAGCTTCCAAGGAAGAAGAGAGACATGGGTGCACACTTCGTGACTAGCCAGATCAATGAGATCATGTTCGCTAGAACTGTATTGGATAACAGTTCCTCTATCAATCTCATGCCCACCATACTTTATGAACATATGAATCTGGGACCTCTTAGGAAGTCAAGAGTCGTACTTCAATTTGATGATACATCAACTAAGAGACCCAGGGGTGAGAATAGAAACTTTGTAATCAATATTGAGGGACTGAATTATCCAGTGGATTGTACAATTCTTGACATGGATGTCCCTAAGAATTGGAAAGATTCTCAGGTGATCTTAGGGAGGCCCTTCCTTAGGATCGCATGAGCCCTATTTGACTATACCTATGGGAAAATCTAATTTGGAGATGTTGAACTAGAAATGAAGTAGACTAGATTGTAGAGACATGATACAAAGTCCAGCACCAAGTCAGGAACTTCCAAGTTAGAGACAGACTATAGCACAATAACGATAGTTGGGACATGGAGACAGAACCCAACCACAATTAAGGAATCACTCTCATATAGAGAGGGCATTTTCGATCATTTGGTCTGCCAGGCCATTCAAGAAGACATTGTCTATGCATCATCCTACACTCGCGGAGACTCAGAGGTCTATTTATACATGTCTGTCCCATCTCTTGTAGGACAATCTCGGAGTGAGGAAGAGGGGTCGGACATGACTTTTGCCGAAATACAACACATATTTGGCAATACGACCCCATAATCTGTTCAATTGGTGGTAGATGAAACTATACAAGATCCACCCACAACACAACAAGATTTAGTAGTGTTAGAGCCAGACTTCTTAGATGATACATATCTTCATGAGCTCAAACCATTTCCCTGCTCTCAAATATGCCTTCCTTGCAGGACCTAAGGGAAAGTTTCCGATCATCATTATCTCACATTTGACCGAAGAGCAGGAAATCCGTATGCTTGAAGTATTAGAGAAAAAATGCAAGGCAATAGCTGGAGATTGTCGGATCTCTGAGGAATTAACCCAGTTCTTTGTTCACATCATATATATCTTGAGGAAAATGCTAAACCTTCCAGTGAATTCCAGCATAGACTAAATCCAAATTTATGGGAAAGGGTTAAGATTAAGATAGAGAAATGGTATATAGCAGGGTTCATTTATCCCATCTCAGACTCCAAATGGATGGAACCTTTGCACATAGTCCCAAAGAAGATCGGACTCCAGATCATCACCAATGAAGAGTTAGAGGAGATCACGACACGAGTACCCACGTCGTGGCATGTATGTATGGATTACATGCGCTTGAATGCTATGACAAAAAAGGATCACTTCTCAATACCATTTATTGATCATATCTTGGAGAGATTGGCAGGAAGAGAATAATTTTGCTTTTTAGATGGATACTCAGGTTACAATCAAGTAGCCATCACCACTGGGGACCAGGAAAAGACAACATTCACTTGTCCTTTCGGTACTTATGCTTTCAAGCACATGCTTTTCGTGCCATGTAACGCCTCCAACACTTTCAACGGTGAACGATTGCGGTTTTA
The DNA here is from genome assembly GCA_037367405.1 of Ottelia alismoides. NCBI lineage: Eukaryota > Viridiplantae > Streptophyta > Magnoliopsida > Alismatales > Hydrocharitaceae > Ottelia > Ottelia alismoides. Next base: position 55,171 of record JAZKJV010001241.1, read on the forward strand.
GCCAAAATGGCTGGAGATTTCCTAGAAGTATTTATGGATGACTTCTCGGTCCATGGTGATTCATTCAATGATTATCTCGCGCACCTGGACCAAGTCCTCAAGAAATATGGGGAAGTAAATCTGGTGCTCTCCTGGGAGAAAAGTCATTTAATTGTCAAGGAGGGCATCGTGTTGGGACACTTCATCTCCAAGAAGGGAGTGGAGGTTGACCAAGCCAAGGTAGATGTGATCAAGAAGCTCGAGCAACCAACCAACGTAAAGCAAGTGCAGTCTTTTTTAGGGCATGCCAGATTTTATCAGAGATTTATAAAAGATTTTATAAAAATTGCCCAACCTCTAACTAAGCTCTTTGGGAAAGACACCGAGTTCATTGTAGATCATAAGTGTATTGAGGCCTTCGAGCTGCTCAAAAGAAAGATCATAGAAACTCCCATCCTACAAGCCCCCAACTGGTCTCTTCTCTTCGAGATCATGATCGATGCATCTAATTTTGCAGTAAGGGTTGTGATATGACATAGGAGAAATGGACTCCATTATGTTATTCACTACACAAGCAAAATGTTGAATCTAGCTCATAAAAATTATATTGTGATAGAAAAGGAAATGCGTGTTGTAGTCTTTGGCTTAAATTCAGATATCTACTTTTAGGATCTAAGATGACAGTGTATGCAGATCATTCATTAATGGCAATGAAATACGCAATGGCACGTCTTCTTAGGTGGATACTTCTACTTCAGGAATTTGATATGGAGACTAAAGATAAGCTTATAGTGAAGAATGTGGTGGCTGACCATTTGTCCCAAATCGAACAAGATAAAATCCCTGATTCGGAATCGATCTATGAATCCGTCCCAGACGAGTCAATTTCTGCTATTGTATACCTCCCATGGTATGCCAACATGGTTAACTATCTTGTCTCTAAGAAAGTTCCCCAGGGTTGGCCCCAGAATAGAATTGATCGACTTATGTCAGAATCCAGACATTACCATTGGGAGGATCCGTTCCTTTTCTTTGAAGGATCAGATTGTATATGGATAAGATGTATTCCTCGAGAGGAATACCAAAGTGTCCTCACCCCATGCCACACCTTGGTGGTAGGAGGACACCACTCTGGGAAGAGGACAAGTGAGAAGATATTACAATGTGGATTTTATTGGTTGACCTTGTCTAAGGATTCTTACAATTTTATCAGGTCGTGCTCGATTTGTCAGAAAATGGGAGGAACCATCGGTCCCAAAGATGCCATGCCTATGCAACCAGTGATCATTTGTATTCGATGCATGGCTCATTTACTTTATGGTCCCGTTCTCTAACATCCATGGATCTGAATATATTCTTCTCGCGGTAAATTATTTATCAAGGTGTGTGGAGGCTATACCTACTTGAGTCATAGATAGCAGAACTATCTGTAAATTTCTAAAATACCATATTATTTTGAGGTTCAGGATCCTCAAGGTTCTGATATCTGATGGGGGTAGCCACTTTGTCAACTGGGAGGTGAATAAGTTGACTAAGGAATACAACATCATGCACCGTGTCACTAGTCCTTACCACACACAATCTAATGGCATGGCAGAGGTGTCAAACATGGAGGTCAAAGGAATTTTACAAAAGTTAGTCTACCCTGATAGGAAGAACCGGTCCTAACTCCTAGACCAAGTTATATGGGCTTACAGGACGGCTTACAAGGCCCCATTGGACACCTCCCCTGTTTCGAATGGTATTTGGAAAACTATGTCATTTGCCCACAGAATTAGTGCACAAATCAGAATGGGCAATGAAAAAGATTAGTTGGAATTATCACCAAGGAAAGAAAAACAGAGATATGGATTTAAATGAGCTCTCAGAAATTAGAAACCATGCATATGAAAACATCAAATCTATAAGGATAGAGTAAAGAAATGGCATGATAAGCACATTAAAATAAAGAACTTTGTTCCAGGGCAGATAGTGTGGTTATTCAATGCAAGGTTGAAGATTTTCCAAGGCAAGCTGAAATCAAAATAGATGGGACCTTTCATCGTCAAGAAGTACAAAATAACGGTAGTGTCATGATTTCTGAGACAGCAGACAATACAAACACTTCCCTAGTCAATAGGTAGCTGCTTAAGCACTTCGTCGAATCACATGAGTAGTTGGTACAGGTTGAGAAGATCTCTTTCACACAAGGCACAAAATCAGACAAAAGACTCCCTTGGCCTGTGTGAAATCCTGATAAGTGAAGCCATCATCTTCAATGCATCTAGAAGATTTAGCCAATAACTTGTATATCCACCCATGATCTACTCGGTCCTCCCCTGTGATGGCTCTTTCATACTTAGGCTGACCCGAGCCTAAGTATAGGGGACCGACATCATTGTGTATATATGATTTCTATTTTTTCCTTCTCACCCTCGACCGCCCCCATTTTTTGCTCTTCTGCTATGCTTGGGCCCTCAAAAGCCTAAGTATGGGGGTGAGTTGACTTCCTTTCTTTTCACTCTACTATGCTTGGTAGGAGCTATATCTACATTTCACTTTGTGCCATAGGACATAACACAAGCCAATTTTAGAGGTTGTGTATATTATATATTCTATATCCTTTATCCATATCTCATACTTTAATTATTTTCGTAAAATATCGGGTGCATATAAGTTGTGTATATTAGGTATCCTTTACATATTTTTTTGTGTAATACTTATTTTAAAACTTTTTACAAAATTAGAGGGTATAACAAATCTAAAAAAATAAAAAATAAAAACAACAAAACTAACTTAAGCTTTTATCCATGACTTTTTTACTATCACTCAAGACCTGAGGAATGAAAGAAACTCGAGTTTTTAAGGTCCTTTGATTCCTAGTTAACCGGCCTTAGTCATTAGAGTTTTAGACTTAATAATCCACACTTCCCTGAGTTTGAAAGATTTGAGTGTTATATTTCCCTCTTAATCTCTATCTTTTAAGAATATGATCAACACATCACATACACTACTGCATGAATGATGAGATGAGTTGAGATTTCACTGGAGGGAAAGAGACTAGAGATATGAGTCTAAACCTTAATGGGACTGGAGATATGAGTCTAGACCCTATTTTATGATGCTCGGGGATGGGATAAAATCGATGAAGGTTTCATGAAACCTGAGTGTCAGCAAACCCTATCCAGTATGTGAACAAGTTTGCATGTTATCTTTTGATACTGACCTATGTACTAGGGTGTGATGAAACTAAGTAATTGTTGATCAGTGTGCGCCAACTTGGTAAAAGCAGTGGAGATAGCCTAAAAATGTTGAATGAAAAAGAGATCTTAATTACAAATTCAAATTCAAAGAGCTTCGATCAAAGGCAAGTGCTCCCAACCATTTCAAAGTGTTTACTTGGACCAAAACTAATTAGGTTAATTGAGTCAGGCTAGTACCTCAAAAGGGCTCTGTATCGTAAGCAATACAAGTCTGCGTGTAAGTATACTAGATACTTAAAGAAGACACACGCTGGTGTACTCCCAAGAAAATAAGTACAGATGACTCAAAATCGTTTGACGACACACTGGTCAACAACCAAAAATACTTGTGTTGAGTAATAAGGCACTCGAGAGGTTCCTTGTTCCCATGTGAGGGAGAGAAAAATTACACAAACCTATTCCCTCCATTATCTGCCATGCATATATATTTTCAAGTCTGACAAACCACGGAGATGGTAGACTAAATGCAAGAACCAATTTATTCCCTAGTGTTGAGAATTGGTTCTTGAAGAGAGTCTCTAGGATCATGACTTTGAGTGACATTTCAACTCAACTCTCATGATTGTTGTACACACTAAATGTCACATCTCTTATGTTATATGTACAAATAGAGAGTCCGATAATTAGATAAGTTGGATTCCTTTTGATTAGAGCTTGGATGAGCTTAGAAATTTAGGACAACTAAAACCAACATTTCTTAATGAGACAAGTCTTGAAATTCATGATTTCATGGTCATGGATTTAATCTTCTAACTCACTACAAATTGCTTGGGGACAATCAAAGAGTTAAGTATAGGGGTGTGATGAATACATGATTCATCTACTCTATAGGTTTGTTTTAGAAAAATTCCCTTAAAAATTCACTAATTAAACCTCTTAAAATCAACTTGTTAGCATTAACTAATTGCATTAAAATTACGGTTAAAATATGTAATTAAATAATTTATGTTTTTGACCTTGATTGAGCTTATAATTTTATGTACAAATATTAAATAATTTGATTAAATTCTTTTCTATTATATTCTTTGATTAACTAACTAACTTGGCATTAAGAATTAAAATCCATAAAATATTAAAAAATCAAGAGAAAATACAAAAATTTTGCATTATATATTTTGTACATATTTTCTCTTTGTTGATTTTATTTTATCTTTTTTAACCTATAAAAAATCATAAAAAATAGATTCAATATGTATATATTGTATATAAATTAATTCACTAATTAAAATCTAATTAAAATACAAAAAATCACACAATGTAAAAATACGGTATTTTATTATCTATAGAGTACCTCTAAAAATACTTTTTGTATAGTTGACCTTTTTTTGATTTTGGATCATTCACAAAAGTTATAGATCTTGTCGAGACGAACAACTTTCGTAGTGACCACTTTTTGATTTGACTTCATTTACTATTCCTTTTGTGTTTCATTTTTTATTTTAATTATTTTTATTTTTTATCTCCACTTTAGACCTCACCTACATTAAAGAGGCCACAATGAATGCAACAAAGTGGGAGGCTACACAGAGCTGGTTACATGGAGGCCAGCTACAGTTGCCTCCACCCCAACAGGGACTTCTCTCAGTTCTATAGAGACGGTCTCCACCACCAGATCGCAGCATCACTGGTGTCCAGTAGGTTCCACTTCTTCATGTCCCCCTATGTAGGCACAGAGTTGTAGAGCTGTTTTCCGTAGTTTTGCTTATGATGGGAGCTTGTAATAGGAAGACAATGACACACGTTATCATTGTAGATAGCTAGGACACTTCAAGGCCTAATTCATGTTGCATGCAACAGCTCGGGTGTGTGGCAACAACAGAGTGGAAGACCAATTGAGTCTTCAGGATAGCTTCATGGCTCGAAATTTCGACGTGGAGACAGTGACTTTCAGCGAGATCCGCAATAGGCATTCAACGTCTTGGGATCTAGCGCATGTGGGCAGCTGAATATAGTGATGCAGAAGAAAGCTCGTGCTTATGGATCAGTTGCTAGAGATACACTTTTAGAACATGGGATTTCTTTACATGCATTGTTTGATTCAGGGGCTACGCATTCTATTCACACACACCATCTAGTGTCCACATTGGGCAAGTCAGTAGCGGTTGTTCCATCCTTGTACTACTTTAAGGGCTCAGGTGGCCAGTTGTTTATCATACACTAGGAAGTTGAGGATGTAGAGGTACACATAGGTGGTCACAAGATGCTCACATATCTCGTGTTAATTCAGTTAGGGTTGTGACATCATCTTACACATGTACTGGCTGGAGAGGCACAACGCATGTATGGACTAATTGGGAAGATGATGGATTTTCATTTACTTGGAGTGTAGCCATTTCATTTTGATGGGTGTACTTATGATTTGGGGATCGAGTGCATCTCCACCTTAAGGGCACAATAGTTTCTCAGGCATGATTGTGTAGGGGTACCTTTCATATGTAGTAGACTTTGCTACGTAGTACTAGATGATTGAGGATGTTAGAGTCGTGTGTGAGATTCCTGATGTTTTTTGAAAAGAATTACCTGGAGTACCACCAGTGAGGAGATAGAGTTTGAGATCATGCTATTGTTAGACACACAGTCGATCTCTATCCCTCCATACAGGTCGACACCAACCAAACTTAAAGAGCTCAAGGTGCAGTTACAGGATATGTTGGAGAAACGACTCACTTGCCCCAATACATTACCATGATAAGCATCGGTTCTCTTTGTGAAGAGGAAGGATAGATCCTTGAGGATATGCGTAAACTATAGACATCTGAGCAAGCGAATGTTTAAGAACTATTCTCCCACGGATTGACGATCTGTTCGATCAAAATACATGAAGCAACTGTGTTATCCAAGACCAACATGCAATTTGGATACAACCATTTGAGGATCAAGGATGCAGACATCATGAAGTCTGCATTTCATACTAGATATGGTCACTATATGTTTCTGGTGATGTCTTTCAGACTTACGAATGCATCTACCACAGTTATGGACTTGTGAACCTAGTCCTTCATCCATACTTGGATAGGTTTGTGATTGTGTTTATTGATGATATCCTGATATACTCTCATGATGAGCACAAGCATGAGTCTCATCTCTCACATTGTGCTAGAGACACTCCAGGAGCATCACTTGTATGCCAAGTACAATAAGTGTGAATTTTGGCTTTCGAAGGTGGCTTTTCTAGGTCACGTGATCTCAGGGGCGGAGGTGTCAGTTGACCCTGCTAAGATAGAGGTAGTTTTTATCTTGGGAGTAGCCCAAGACCATTATAGAGGTCTGCATTTTTCTTGGCCTCACCGAGTACTACAAAAGATTTGTCAGAGGGTTATCCGAGTTAACCCTAGCCCTCACTTGATTGATGTAGAAGGATGTGACATTTGTTTGGAGTGACAAATGCAACTTGAGATTTCATATACTCAAGGAGAGGTTGACTTCCACTCCCATTCTCACCCTTCCTTCTAGTACCTTTGACTTTATGATTTACACAGATGCTTCTAATGAAGGGTTAGGCGTTGTATTGATGCAGCGAGGGCATGCGTCATGGCAACTAAAGAGACATTAATGCAACTTCCCCACTCACAACTTGGAGTTGGCGGTTGTAGTCTTCATGCTAAAGATATGGTGCCCCTATTTGTATGAGGTGATATTAGAGATCTTCACCAACCACAAGAGCCTCAGGTACATTTTTTATCAACAGGAGATGAACATGAGGCAAAGGCGATGGATGGAGTTGTTGAAGGACTACAACTGTACCATCTCCTACCACCCTGGTAAGGGAGATGTGGTGACAAATGCCTTAAGCAGGCGGTCACACACATAGGGTTCAAAGGCTTAGTTGCAGACTTGGGATGTGCTCACCACACTTAGTGACTGGCATCCATTTGAGAACACATCTGACGCATTGGCTGTATCGATGAGGTATAGTAGCTTGTGGGATAGGATTGTCCAAGGACAATAGACAAATCAGAGGATACATGACTTGTAGCACATATGCCTGAAGGATGAGTTCATCGGATTCTGAGTCTGTAAGTCCATCCTATGGAAGGGGACCATGTGTATGTCCCATATTACGAGGAGCTAAGGAGAGATATCATGGATGTGGTATAAAGTTTGAGGTTTTATATTCATCTAGGTGGGACCAAGATGTATCGAGACCTCCGTCAGCACTTTTAATGGGAGGGTATGAAGAGGAACATAGTCGAGCATGTTAGTCGATACCTTACCTATCGGATGGAGAAGACAAAGCACTAGACCCCTTGGTTTAATACAGCCTCATCGCATTACAGTATGTAAGTGAAATAGTATCTCCATGGATTTTGTCACATCATTGTCCTACACCCAAGATAGACGTGATGCGATATAGGTGGGTGATCGTTGATCGGTTAACCAAGTTAGTCCATTTTATTCCAGTCAACATGACATTTACTTCAGTTGAGTTATCCTGATTATACATCCAACATATCATTCGACTGCATGGGTTACCCAAGGAGGTAGTGTTAGACATAGATTCATGCTTTACTTCACACTACTAGGGAGAGTTCATGAGAGACTTGAGGACCAAGCTACATCTTACTTCATCTTATCATCCACAGATAGATGGACAGTCCAAGAGGACCATTCAAACTTTGGAGGATTTGTTACAGGCATGCGCTATTGAGTGGAAGGAATCATGGAAGGATCATCTCCACTTGTTGAGTTCACATACACCAACATCTATCATGCCAGTATTTATATGGAGCCTTTCGAGGCCTTGTATTAGAGGAGATGTACCACTACCTTGTGTTGGCAACAGGTGGGTGAAAGCACCTTCTTCACCCTATAAATCTTAGAGGAGACATCTAAAGTGGTGGAGACTGCCAAGAAGAAATTGCTGACTACGCAGAGCAGTCAGAAGTGTTATGTCGACTAGCGAGGTCGAGACCTTGAGTTTTAGATTTCTTATCTGATGTTCAAACTTGGGATAATTCATGTTAAGTTAATTAATATGGAGTTGTGCCTATATTATCAAAGCTGAAATCGAGAAAATTTTATTAAACCACAAAATGAATCAAGCAACTAAATCAAGTGGACTAAGTTACTTTTATTAACTTGATATAGTGACCATGTTCGAACACATGGAGGCAACTGTTATTAAATGAGGGTCAATCAATTCAATGAAAAATCAAAGAAAACAGAGAAGGAAATGTAAAGCAAACTACCCTTGGTTTTTATCGATTTTTCTTTGTTTATGGGTTTTTAGTTATTATAATTTTTTATGTCTTCTGATTTTCAAATTTTTAATGATTTTTAATTTTGCAAATTTTTATATTTTCAATTTTTCAAACAAATCACAAATAAAAACAACAAAAAAGGCACACAAACAACCTTTTTATATTTTTCAAATGTAGTAAAAATAGCCAGAAAAAACAATTAAAAATATTCTTGCATTTTGATAATTTTATACTATTTTCGAGATTTTTCAGGGATTTTTAGCTTTTTTAGGATTTTAAAAATGATTAGAAACAAGAAATAGAGCAAACAGTGCATAATCAGGATTATTTTTCAAATTAAAATAGAAAATAGTTTCAAAAATCCTGGTTGTTAATTTTATCAAAAAGTTTAAGTAAATATCTACAAACGAATACCAAGAACACATTTTTTTGTTTTTTCAAAGATTTTATTTGATTTTTATGTTTTTATAGGGTTTTATAAAATTGTAAAGTTTTATAAAAGCAAACAAGATGAAAATTGGAAATAAAATAAAACAAATAAAAATAAAGAAAAATTATTTTTTAAAAATTTTTATGTATATTTTCGAATTTTTATGGATTTTCAAAGGCAAATAGGGAATTTTTGGGTTGTTTTTGAATTTTTAATCATGTTAAATAAAAGAAAATCTGCAAAAAAATCACCATGCAAAGAACATATTAGTAGAAGCTACAATGATTTTTTATGGGATTTATGAATTCAATCTAATATTTATTGCTACAAATATAAGAGCATAAAAATAATCTAGATTTGAAGGACCAAGGTGCAAATATTTTAAATTCCAGGGCCAATTAATAACATGCAATAAAAGTACATGGCCAAAGATGCAAAAATCCAATGAAGAACGTGCAGTTCATGTGATCTCAGGCGTACAGGGGCACAAATGCAATTTTATAAAACTATTACCAATTTCAATAAAAGATGAAAGTTATGGGAAAATAAGCAAATAACCCACAAAAAACACGTACGTGAGTGCAGTTTGGCAAGACTAAAGTACAAATACAAAAAACACAAGGTCCTTATTACAAATATTCAAAACTAACTTTTACCATTATTGTACTAAAACAAAATAAAAGAAAAATTAGAGTGAAAGATCTGACAATTATTGTACAATTTAGTACAATAATTGTAGCCTATAGGGCATGGTGTGCATGTGCGTCTTTGACGGTTCAGATCTAACGTATGCAAGATCGGACAGTGGAGAAAGGCTACTCTGAGGTACGGCTTTGATGGAACGGTGGTGGCGTAGATCTGACGATCAGAACAGAAAGGCATGGCGTATGGTCAATTCTGACCTAGATCCTATCAGACCGTTACTATTTGGGTGTGCTCATGCGGTCAGGATACTATCTGGAAGGAAGGCTTCTCATCTGACAGATATGAAGGGTGTTCGAAGAACATGAAGAAGGTAGCTCTTGTTGAACTTCGATAAAGGGTCACTGGCGATACAAGGCTCGGATCGACTGGCTGAGGGGTCTAGCACGTCACTGAAGTGTATCCGCATCGTAAGGGATGCTAGGATGGTCATCCAAAATGCTCTATGAGGATCTGGGAGGTGTGACACCTAAAGCAGCTCTGCCTGGTCAGATGAGGTTTGATTCGACCCTCCCGTGCACACCTAGACCTGCAAGGAGAAGCGAGACTAGGAGATGATGCTCCGATCAGGGTTATTCAGAAGCAGACAACAAAGAAGTGGCACTGATGGATGTTCAACCTCTGTCGAGGATGGGAGAAGGAAGTCTAGCCCTAAATCCAACTCGAAGGTGGAGCTTAAGGATGATCAGATTGCATTAGATGGTGAACAACGATGAGAAAAATATATAGATGTCGGTAGATGGTCGGGAGGAGCTCCAGACCTGGTAGTTGGAGCAAGGATGGCCGATGGTGGCGATTATGATCAAATCGAACGAAAAAGAAGAAACAAAAAGGGATGAAGAGTAACTGATCTAAGGATGGAAGGCAAAGAATGATGTTGTGGATGGTGGGGTAATGGCCACGACTCCGTTGTGGGAGGCATAAGATGTTAGTCCAACGGAGATCTCCGACCATGAGGTGGTTCAGCTCAATCGGCCACCAGTTCGAGCTCCAAAAGAGACCTCCAGTGTCCTGTCACTACCCTAGGGATTCAGATGGAGAAAGAAGAGGCATGGAGCAAACTGGAGCACGACGAAGGGGGATGCGATGATTTATAGGGTTTCCCAGGGTCTAGAAGGATCGAAAAGTTTCACGCAAACCGAGGGAGATGAGGACCCTCCTAAGTATCTGTGAGGTTCGTGGATCTTCCGGGAGCAATGGGGTCCACAATTTGAGATGAATGGTTATCAGACTCGAGCTGGAAAAATAGGAGAAATCGGGTCCGGCGAAGCTTGCCCGGGTCGGACCTGGAAGGGGGAAAGGTTGACCCGGGTCAATGGACCCAGGTTGACCAATCACAAAATTTGATTTTTAAAAATAAAAAATAAATCAATTTAAAATTATAAATGACTTTGAAATAAAAATTGTAAAAATAAAAAATGTTAATTATTTTACAAACTATTTTTTATGATTTTTAATAATTTTAGTCATATATATACAATATTTTATATAGTATACATTAATATGTATAAGTACAATATACCTATATACAATATTTATGTAGTTTTATTTTTTTACAAATATACATAGTATTTTATATTGTATTTATTTACGAAATAATTAAAGGATTTTAATTAGATTTTATTTTTATGAATTAATTTAATAGGTTAAATAAATAAATATATTTATAATATAGATAATTATACATATGTACAATACTTAGATTATTTTATTTTTTATTTGTTTCGAATTTTAGTATTTTTATTTATATTTTACTCAAATTTAATACTATGTGCACCAATATTAAAAATACAATACGTGCAAAACTAAATAAAAATAAATATCAATAATATATATACAAGTATAAATATAGTGCACTATACAAACAACCCTCTCAAAAAGCCGACTTTCAAACAATAACTCCAAAAATTATGAAACCACCTTCATTTGAAAACTAATTTTATTTAGAATACAATGAAAGTGAGTTTGGTTCAATTTGTGCTCATATGGAGAAGGTATTGATCTTTTTATTCTTGTTTTGCAACTTTTTCTAAGTGTTGTATCTTTTATTCTATACAAAATTTAATTTTGTTATTATTTTTATTATTTACATCACATTTTTATGTACAAGTTTTATTAAGAGAATAGTTTAATTTGAGGACGTTTTATTAAGAAACAAAATAATACAATATATATATGTGATATACATAGTGATGAAATTACACATGATGAACACTATATACAAGGTATTTTTGGGTTTTATTGAATGTTTATACATTAAGGACCCTATCTCTCCCTACTTTATTTCTTGTTGATCAGGTCAATTCTTGACCTTCTTCAGGTTCAGGTCAGTCTATACTTATTACATAATTACAGCCTTATTTTATTGTTTTTGTTTTTCTTTTCTTCTTTATTCTTTTATTTTGAATAAATAAATGTTATATATACATTATTATCAAAATCATGCACAATGCTAATTTATTGGATATAATATATATTTACAATTATTTTGCATAGGGATTTCTGCTAAAATTAAAGAATAAAGGTTGTGAATCATAGATTGATCATTCTCCTATACTTTACCTTCGCTAGTCCCTTAGCAAACACTTATTTGAAAAGAATTGAAAACAAAAATAAAGAAAAGAAAAAGGAAGAAAGGAGAATTAATGTTCATTATTAAACTTATCTTCATAAAATTAAAGTAGAGCTCGGTCAGAACTTGGGATTATTAGTTTGGCAGAACCTTATTGGGAAATAGATTTAAGACTCAGTAACCCTTAAGTTCCACAATTCTATGGTCAGGTCGCCTCAACAGTTAGGTCAGAACAAGTCTAACTCTTATGACTACGAATCTCTACTTGTATTGTGTATGTGAAATATAGCTCCCACCTCAAAAGTGACAAAAAAACAACCTCCCTCAACACGGGAACTCTAGTCCCCTGGTCTAGCAACTCTTTCCCCGAGGAGCGGGATATTCCCTTCTAAGTTCAAGGGCAACTAGCTCAAGAAGAGGGGGAAAGAAGAGAATGGATCGTGGCTAGTGTAGCCATGTATCCCTTGGATCTTGACCAGTGTAGCCAAGTCTCCAGCTGCAAGCTTCCATGAGATGAGGCAATGAATCACATAAGCTTTGCTTATTCAACTATATACACTTTGGCGGTCATTTTATTTTCAATCAGGCATGTCCCCTTTTTTGGAGTTTTTGCATTTTTTTAACATATATACAACATGTGCAGCATGTACATAAGGAGTTTTTCTTCTTGAGCCAGTAGACTATCAATTTTTTGAAGCATTATTGCAACCCCACAACGTCATGTCTTTAGACCTCAATGTTACTAGGCTAGGATGAGATGCACTACCCTCTCTAGAGGAGGACTGATGTTTCCACTAGTATTTACACACCCGTGTGCTAACCCAAGCCAAAGAATCCTGCCCCCTCACAATCTCATCCATGAAGAGCTACGAATAGAGTGTGTGTCTAAGTCAATCCACTATCTGTAAGGGTCATACATGTGTAATGAAATATTCTACTTAGACCAATCAAGATGACATGTGAACATGCCATGTGGACTCAAAGAATTAAGTCACTAGACCAGAAGAGTCTCAACTCCAAATCCTATATGGCTCCTATGAAGTTAAGTGGATTAAGGTTTTAACCAAGCTCCACTCTTCAATTTTATTCCAGACTAGTTTAAATATAAACAATGATTCTGAAAAATGCACATGAACATGCAAATAAAGGTATTTACAAAAAAATCTGAAAAGAAACAAAAATAAACGACAAAATCTTTTTTGAAAAAAATTTCAAAGAATTTTCCAAGTTTTATGGAATTTTTAATTTTTCAAATTATTAGGTATTTTGGAAAAGAAGGAAAAGAAAAGAAAGTATTTACAAACATTTGCAAAACTTTGTACATATTTACAGAGATTTTTGTTCAAAAACTTTGTATAAGATTTATGCTCATTTTGTACAAGATTTTACAAGTGGATTTTATCTACAATTTTTATTAATGGATTTTATACAAGAATTTTATATGCATATTTTAATTTATAAAAGAACTTTATTTTACACATAATTATAAATAATTACATCTTTTATACATACGTGGATTTTACAAGTTTACAAAAAGAATTTTTATATTCACAATTTATAACCCACGTGACAAAATATTTTACAAAAAATACAAAATTTTTCAAAAAAATTACAAAAGATTTTTCAAAATTAGTTTTACAGATAACTTTACAAATCATTTTACTGGTAATTTTTAAAAGATTTTTGCAAAGATTTTATTTTCACATATTTTACAAACATTTGTATGATATACATAATTTTGATACGAAAATAATTTACAAACATTTTACAAACAAAATATTTTTACAATTATTTAAAAAAATTGTACAAAAATAATTTTGTAAAAAATTTTACAAACATTTTTACAAAAGAGTTTACAAATCATTTTATAAAAAAAAGTGCAAGCATTTTTGCAAAGTTTTCAAAATATTTTTATTCCAATTTTATAAATAATAGCCATATTATTATTACCAAAGTGTGAGTTATGGATAAAGTATATATACTATATATACGACACCCCCATACTTAGCTCGAATTGTGTCCTCGTAGTGATTAAAGAGCGTCAAAGGAAGACATTACTCGTGCTAATTATAGAAAAGTGAAAAGAATCCTATACTACAATGACTCAAAGAATGAAAGAATGAATTGAATAGAAGTTAATGATCCCCCCTACATATAGGATCAGTCTTTTTTCGGAAGTTCAAGAAGAAGCAGCTATTGACTCAGCCAAATAAAAAACATATCCCCGAGAAAGTCAACTGTAGAACCGTGTAAAACTGAGGAAGAGAATGTACATGAAATCAACGACTCGACTTGTCCCCCCTATACTTAGGGTAAAAGATCCCTCAGTATAGAAAATAATATCAACAGTTGAGGGACAAGTGAGGGAACAATCAATGAAGTGAAAACCAAATATTACCTCCCCTATACTTAGGGTTGGATGTCCCTACGTATAGGCAACAACACAGAGGTAATAGAACAAAAATAAATATGAACAACGCAGGTTCAACACCTCCTATACTTACGATAAAGCATTAAGTATAGTAAGAATCCAAAGCATGACCTGGGGTGCTAAACAAAAATGGAAGAATGAAATAATAAAATAGAAAATACGGATATACAAAGAGGCGGACGGAAGCGTAAATCAGGTATGAGATGCAAAATATGAGAATCAAAGAGCACATCTCATACAAAATGGATCGGGGCAACATCAACGGTCAATGGGTCATGATCAAGAAATGGCTTCAGGCGTTGACCGTTGACCATGGGTCATGATCAAGAAACGGCTTCAGATGTTGACCGTTGACCCAAAAGTGGACTCAGAAGACAACTCGGATATGTCAATAATGTTGTTTTCATGCACATTTCTAACCAAATATGGTCCCTTCCACATGCTCTGTAATTTCCCTGGAAATAATCTCACTCGTGCATCAAATAGCCATACTCTCTGATTTGGCTCAAACTTCTTATGGCTGATGTGTGAATCATGTCATATCTTCACTCTATCCTTATACTGTAGGCTACTTGAAAAGGTTGTATCCCTAAGATCCTCCAGGGCTGTCTACTCTACTCTCCTCTAATCTCCTACACTCTCTAAATCCAATAATATCTTTGTGACTGCCCATAGTGACTTGTGCTTGATCTCAATTGGTAAGTGGCATGGCTTGCCATAAACGAGTCAAAATGGAGATGTATCCAAAGGTGTCTTGAAGGATGTCCTATAGGACCACAAGACCGAGTCCAAAAGTTGTGACAAATCCTTTCGACCTAGGAGGGTAATCTTCTGCAATATCTCCTTGATCTCCGGTTCGAAACCTCAACAAGACCATTCATTTGTGGATGATATGGAGTGGCAACTCTATGGTCTATGTTGAACTCGCTAGCAAGGGTCCTTACCTTGTTGTTGATAAAATGAACACCCCTGTCAGAAATCAGAACTCTAGGAACTCTGAACCGTGATATGATATTCTTCCTAAAAAATCTACAAACAGTTCTTGCATCAGCAACTCGAGTGGAGATGGTCTCAACCAAACGACTCACTTTATCTGCATCCAGCAAAATATACTCAAATTCCTGACTATTCACGAATGGGCCCATAAAATCGACGCCTCATACGTCAAAAACCTCACAGAAGTGAATGGGCTGCATCTACATCATGTCTCTATGACCACAACTACCCATCCTTTGTCAGTCAGTACACCTCTTCACGAATTCATCTGAATCCTTGAAGAGTGTTGGCCACCAAAGGTTGGATTGGAGGACCTTTTATATTGTTCTTCTCCTTGAGTGATGTCCTCCTGCCTCAAGATTATGGAATTAGGTGAGGATGTTGTGGTTCTCCTCTTGAGGAATACCCCAACGCCAGACACTATCCCCTCCTTTGTGGTAATGGGTGGGATTCTCCCAATGATACGACTTGGCTTTCGCTAGGAAAGTCTTAAGTCACTACATGGTCCAACCTTGTGTAACTTTCTTGGCAACAAGATAGTTCACAATGTTAGCATACCAAGGGATGGAGGTGATAGCAAGAATTGCCTCGTCTGGAAAAGACTCAGTAATAGGTGTGGCTGTCTCCGAATCCTCAAGACGCTCTAATCGGGAGAGGTGATCCACCACCACATTCTTGACTCCAGGCTTATCCTTAATCTCAATATCAAACTCCTGGAGTAGAAAGATCCATCTAGTCAATTGTGCCATGTCATCCTTCCTAGTCATTAAGTATCAGATGACGGTGTGATCAGTGTATATAGTCACTCTAGATACAAGAATGTAAGATCGAAACTTATCCAAAGCAAAGACTACTGCTATCATCTCCTTCTTTGTAACAGTATAGTTCCATTGTGTGGCATAAAAAGTACGGCTAGCGTAGTTAATGGAGAAAGGAAAACCATCCCTCTTGTGTCCTAAAACAACCCCTACGGCAAAATCTGAGGCATCTGTCATGATCTCAAATGGCAGGGAACAATCAGGTGGTTGAAGGACAAGAGCCTGCACAACCAGATTCTTGAGAGTCTCAAATGATGAAAGACACTTATCATCTAAAAGGAACTCAGTGTCTTTCGTGATAAGATCAATAAGCGATCGGGAAATACGACTGAAGTCATGAATGAACCATTTGTAGAAATCGACATGCCATAGAAAAGACCGCAACATCCTTAAATTTGACGGTGAAGTAAGCTTCTTGATGATATACACCATGGCCGGATCGTTGGACATGCGAGCCCACGACGAGCCATTATGCAATAAATGTTATTGTAATTCACTCCTTAATCTGAAATAAAGAGTACATAATTTGCATAATAGGTCCCTTAGTACAATTAGGGTTATGTACCATGGCCATCTTAATGATCATACAGCTGTTGATTCAATTATTGAATCATAGAGGCTGGTGCTTAGATGAATATCTAATGAGTTAGGTTGAGGACTCATCAAGCACCGTCAAATGATTATTAAGAGATGATCTCCAGCCTGAGTAGGAGATGGCAATCCTATCTCATTTAGGCTGATATCTGACCGACCTCTTGATGCAGGTCCTCTGCATAGGAATAGAGATTCGGAGGTGTCAGATGAGTTAGGTCAAAGAGTTGACTTAACGAGATCGAGATAACCAAAGTCCTATATAATATGCTGTCATAATATAGGCACGCATCCTCTGACCGGAGACAGATGTGTTACTATATGTCTGAGTATGTATATTTGGCAGACCAATAGGTTGACGACCTAATCAAGGTCTATACACCGGCGCGCTGGTGTGCATATAAGGGCATATGAGTAATACGATCTCTCAAAGGGATCATACAGGTTCAGTTACTGGACCGGAAGACATGAGCTCACTCATGAGATATTGGGAAGAATCAAATTCCATGCGCATGGTCGTCTCGCTTTGGAAGCTTGACTGAATTTGTAGGATTGATATATACTTTTGAAAAGTATATGATCAAGACCTAGGTATGATATATGCTTTTTGAAAGTATATGATCAATACCGACTCCCAATGATCGAATGAGAAACTTACTGATATAACCACAAAGTAGACAGTGTAAAGTTGATCTAATACTTCGGGTTTAATCTGAGTCTTCCAGTATGCAGGATGTACAGGTATTGGGAATGCCTGAGGGTGATGTGATCATAAAAGGTTGTATAACCATGACGCTTCCATTCCTAGGGAGTGATGAAACGGGTCTGGATTTTAGTGACTCCTCTCAGTAGAGAAGTAATCTGATCTTAGTCCAAATGTTGGACATTAATCTGAATGTGATTCAGATTCAATGAGAAGATTAGATTTGCGGTCTTGATTTAATCAAGCATCTATGGGAGGCCCGAGATCTGGATTTGAGATGTGATCTCAATATCCATGTCACTATATGTGGAACAATACAATCTCCTTGTCCTTATCTCCAAGTATTCGCGGAGAAAGCGCATTATCCTTGAAAGAGTTCATGGATAATTCTGGTGTTGATATATGTATCCGAGCATTGAGAAAATGGATAATTAAATGTGATTTAATTATCATGAATAATATGAATTTGATTCATATTATAAGGAGAGTTATCTTAGATAATTAAATGTAATTTGATTATCAAGGATGTAAATAATATGAATGTGATTCATATTATTTGAGCACATGAGAATAAGTTATTAAATGGGATTTAATTATTATGGAGAAGAATAATGTGGATAGTAATATCCAATTATTCATAATATATTATAAATGTGATTTATAATGTATTAGAGAGAGCTAATTATAATTTGTATTTGTTGATTAATTATTAATGTGAATTGGATACACATTGTCTAATTAATTAACAGTGTAAATTATATGTTGTTTTGGGTTGTGAATATGATTCACAAATTTCCAATGTCAATATTGCAATATTCTCAAATATAGTTGTGAATTATTTTTTATGAATAAATAACCAACAAAAGTTGTTGGAAATAAATAATGGAGAAAATCAAGGAAGCATGCAATCTCATGGATTTCCATGAGATTGCCCCCACATGCATATTCTCTCCTTATTTGTTGGATTGATTTATATTTGATTTTGTCAACTATATTTTAATCTAAAGTTGTTGGTTATTACCAACAACAATCTAGACCATTGGATTGACATAAATCAATCTCATCCATTGATTTTATATGTCCCATGGATTGAGATCCATGGATCCCAAAACCCTATAAATAGAGAGCCATACCATGCTCTCTATTTTACACACAATGCTTGAGAAGCATCTCTCTCTCTTCTCTCTACTCGACAGCCCTCTCTCTCCCTCTCATGTGGTCGTCCACCATGGATGACCTAAGAGAGGTTCTCCATCGCCGCAACATCGTCGTTATGCTGCCCGTTCTTCTGCTCGTCGATCTCCGTCTCCTTCGGTGCGCCTCGCTCGTGAAGAAGACGTCGGATCTCGTGTGTCGAGATCAGGAGATCCGCCGCTTGGTTCATCAACATGGATTGCGAGAAGCACGCGGTTCATCCCCGCGCTCGCAAGCGTCTCCTCCGTCGGATCAAACTTGAGATAGGAGGTCTCTTCGTTTAGAGACTCGATCGCAACCACGCTTCAAGAGGTAATCCTATTACTTGTTTGTGGTTTAGACAAAATGATCCGAGAAGTGTTCTTGGATCAAGTGGTTTCGTCGTATGAAAATTTTTTAAATTCCGCTACATCGAGCAACTAGTGCGACTAGTCGCTCCTCGTCGTATTCGATACGACGCTCATGCTTCCGTGATGCGCTTGAGGATCTAACCATATCCTTCAAGTGATATCAGAGCCTTAGATCGACGGTTTTGAATATGAGTCGCTAACCGAGGACGACTTAGGTTCGTTATGGTCACGAAAGTTTTTTATCACATTTGATTTCGCAGATCTGTTTAGTAAATAATTTCGGCCGTGTTTAAAATGTTTAAGTACGAATTATTTACTTGTATTTTGTTCCCCATTAAATAAGGAAACCATAGGTTCTGATTTTGCTTAAATCGGATTTCGTTTGCTCTAGATATGGTTGTTTTAATGAACATGTATTCACTGTTACGGGAACTGCGAATCTTAACGTAATTAAGGAGTTAATTACTGTTTATAGATGCCTCTAAATGCGTGCAAATCATATAGGTTTTGTTGTAAATCAAGTTAGCAAACTATGGAAACTTACTTTGCTTAATTTGGATTTAAATTGATTGAGATATGCTAATTTTAGTAAGTAGGGGTCACTGCTGAAATTACTTTCCTAATCAAGAACCATGTGATTGTCAATTAGTGAAATTAATTGTTAATTTCATGAAATAATTATGGAAAATATTTGAGAAATATTGGAATATGATTATTTCCTTAATTGACTTGACCTCAACCAATTAATTGATTAGATTTGATCTAGATTATAATTGGAAACACAATCATCAAACTCCTTGCTTGAATAGGATTGGGAATTTGTCTAGCAAATTTCCTTATAATCAAAATTGTTTTGATTACTATATGGTATAATTTCGGTTGAAGAACCGATGATCATCTCAAGTACAAATTAATCAATTTGGCATGATCCTTTCCCGAGGCGGATATGGTGTCTAGTCGGGGATCGCTGGGGTAGCGGGTTGCAACGTATGCAGTCCGTCCCACTCCCGCCGGTACTGGCCATGACAGCGGGTAGGGCCGGGATAATGTCCGAGGGATTAAATTGTATTTTTCTAATTATTAAAATACGAATTAATACGTACTTTGAGAATTATACCATATATATTCAAGCATAAAAAAATCGAGTTTGATTGATTGAATTGGATTGATAATTAATTTAATATGATTGAATTAATTATATCCAATTAAACCACTCTATTATGAATTGAGTTATTACTTCCCTTGGAAGAATTAATTATGTGAATATGATTCATGATAATTAATTAGAATTTGAATATGATATGGAGGATCACATCAGTGACATCCATGGTCTCCCGTCAAGGCGAAGAGTTTCGTCGCCAGATATTATATGTAGGAGACGCCTGTCCGAAGTGACAGCTCCTGCATATGATCCATTTGGATCGGGCTCGTCGCTTCTCGAAAGAGTAAGGACGTATGCGTAGTGACCCCAATATCGGGTCCTCATATTATTGGGGTGATATTGGATTGCGCATAGCGAGTTGTATTCCTGTTGACGGTTGGTTCAATTAATGACGGGTCAACATTGCCTTAGGGGTGGTGGGCCCGGGCGTTAAAGACCGAATTGGGAGATGCAAGTTGGACTTGCAAGGCGGAATGTGTTCCCGCTTCTTTTTATCCGAGTTGTAGGTTCTCATATTATTGGGATGCAACAAAGATAAGGAAGGAGATCCCAGATCTTACTTGAGATATAATGGTAAGTATATCTCTTACATTGAAAGTGATTAAGGGAATGAACTTTCATTGTTGACATGGCAATACAACTTTGATACAAAAATTCCTAAATCAAAGTAAAAACATGTATATATATAAATATATATCCTTATGCAAATTTCTTATTTCAGATAATCCTTCATTAAACCCACTCAATGTTATACTCAATAATAACCAGTAAAATATCATGGATTGGACTCATGATCCAGATATTGTACTTGCAGTTGGGCACATAATGTATGTGGTTGCAATGTGCAAGTTTCCTCATAATAATGAGGGATGATGATTAAATAAGACAATAGGACTAAAACCCTAGGGTTTGTATGTCTCTATAAGTCTTGATCTTATCTAATGTACTTTTGAAGTGACATGTCGATAATGATCGTAATTATCAAATAATCCTTATAAAAATCTAAGAAAATGTTCTGGCATACATATGTGCTCTCGACATTTAATCATGAATGACATGGTTCTCTGCATAATGTAGAATGGTAGCTCTATAAGAGATGATGTATTCAAATTGTTTGAGTACCTACATGAACCTATGTTTTAAAAGTTTAGATGGATGTAGATGACGAGTGTCATCATTCTACTGTCTATACTCTAGTCATTCATGAAGCTTCATAATATTCATATTGTATGAATTTATTGAAGCATATATAAGTGTTGAAATACTCTTATTTTGAATTCTTTTGAATTTAACATGAGAGATCCTTTAGTCTTGAGCAATGGTTGCTTAGAGATAAAGGGATCGCAGTGGAAGCATGGGTTGGACCCAAGTAAGAAGTATAGTCAAAGAGTTGATTGTACTTCTGTGACTTCCATCCAAAGAGTTGGATGAATGCCAATACTGCAATAAGTTGATGTGTTGATAGTATGACTATCAGGTCTGTCTAGAATCCTCAGAAAAGGACTCGGATGGAGCATCAGTATAATCTACATATAATCATTGAAATTGACTTACTTATTTGATAAGGTAAAGTCTAATAATTGTATCTCAATCTTCTAAAGACACTTGCAATTGGTTGCATATGTATTAGAATATTAGAAATCTGATCTTAAGGTTTATTGGTCATCCATGTTGAAAGTAATGCAAGTGTTGCAACAATTTCATTGGATCAATGAACTTCATAATTTCAGTGGGAGCCCTTAGTCTTAGAGAATGTCTCTATGACCTAGATATTAGAATACACTCATTGTTTATTTCTAATTGTTGGATATAAACATGAATTCTGTAATAAATCTATCATAAAGAGTTATGATGGAGATATTTCAGATAGTAATCTAAAATCTAGTGGACTCTATTAAATTAGAAAATTAATGAATGGTTCATTAAGATTTCTAATACTGAAAATTAAACCTTTAAAGATCAATAGGAGGATAAAGATCATTTGACAATGATCTGGCATCAAGTTTTGGACACATGTCTGTTGATGAGATCAATGAGACATGAAACTTTAGATTGTCTAAAGATTCAAATCTCACATACTTGTGAATATTGTATTCAAAGTAAAATTGTCCAATACACCCTTCTTTGGGAAAGGTGTAAGATGTTAAGGTATTCAAGATCTCATACATATTGATGTATGTGAATCATCTATATCAGAATAAACATTATGGATATGTGATATCTATTAGTGATTATTTGTGATATGAGAGTTCTTCTCTTCACTTAGAAAACTTTGAAATGTTCAAAGATTTCACAATTTTGGTTTAGAACCAAAGTTTGAAGGAAGATGAAATGAATTTGATCTAACCAAGGTAACCTGTACCTATTAGATGAATTCAAGAAATACCTTATGGAGATATGAATATCATTCCTATCTCAATCCTCCTAATAAACCTGAACTCAATGGAGTTGTAGGGAGATACAATTGATCATGTGTGACATGATTTAATCAATGATTAATCCTAGCATACTTATCTCTTAGATTCCAAGGTATATATGTAGTAGAGACTACATTATATATTTAATAAGGTTCCATGCATGTAAGCTGGAATCTAACACTAGAGAGTGCTACTTCATTAGGAAAATAAAGGATGGTATTGTATACCTACTTTATGACCTTGAGATTCTTAAAGGATCTCATCTCTGAGAATGTGATTCTTAGAGGACAACTCTCTTAAGAATCAAGATAAAATGAAGTAAAGGGACTCATTTAATCTTGAGAAGATAATGAGGCTCCTAAAATTGGAAACTAAAAGGACAAGTAAAGATGAAACACTAATACCTCTTCAAATGAGTTTGAGGATGGATTCTATGTGTCAGAGAAATCTGACAATGATCGGATTTCATGTGATGAAATTCTTGAGGATCATAACAAGGAATGATGGATGTTAGCAATAAAAGTCTAATGTAGATTTCATATACAAGTATTGTATATGGACCCTCTAAGATACACCTATATGGGTAAGACCCATCAAGGTGTAAATGAATCTTCAAGAGAAAGAGGGAACCTGATGAGAAGATAGAGACCTTCAAAGCACGGTTCATAGCCATGAGCTGCACACCGAAGAGAAGACATCGCTAGCGATGAGACTTGCTCTCCGGTGACCTTGCTTTAACCCATCAGAAAATTGCTAACTATAGCTACACAACTTGACTATGATATCTTCATGATGTGAGTCAAGATTGCATTCCTCTATGGATACCTCTCTGAGGATATTCATATGAAGCAGCTCCAAGACTTCATGGTTGAGGAAATCAAGGTGTGCAATCTAAAGAACTCCATCTTTGGACTCAAGTAAGCTTCCTATAGTTGGAACATAAGATTTGATGAAATTATAAATGTTATGATTTCAGATAAAATCTTGATGAACCATGTGAAGCTTAGTGGGAGTGCCATTGTGTTCATCGTGCTAAATGTAGATATTATTCTAATCATTTAGAATGATATAAGAATAATAATAAGTGTTTTATAATTTGGTTGTTCCATACCTTGAGATACGATCTCAAGGATACCTCTTAGATCTTAATTCTGAAGTCATTCAGAAGCAAAGAGAAGAGGGTATTGGGACCGTCACATTAGTAATACACCTTGGACTTATTCCATTTTCTGAAAAATTCCAAGAGAGGCTTCCTTCCCTTAAGATGTGGTAGTGACCTGGCTAAAGGGATAGCACCTCAAAGAGTTGAGGAAGTAAAAGCCAGAACTGCTTGCACTTGTGCATCAGTTACGCGAAGCTGAAGTGTATGCTAGATGTGTACAAAAGCCATATGTTTGCCATGCAGTGGGAGTAGTAAACTGTTACTAATCCTACTCTGGAAATAAAACACTTGGTTGCAGTAATAACAATATCTTCAAAGATGATGAAACTTAGAGATAGTGATCTCAAAGTCTTATCTTCAAAAGTTTAAGATCTTGTAGATAGTGATCTATAAGGGTCTTGACTGTAGATACCTTAAGAGATAGAGATCTCCAGGAATGAAGGTATTATAAAAGGATTATGGGAATACTGGTTATGATAATTAATAAGATGTAGTGTCAATGACACTATAACCGACAAAATTGAGTATTGATTGCATAGGATGCAACATTCGCATTGGATGCGAGCACTGTTGCTAGGAGATATGCAAGTACCGTAAAAGGACTTGGTATAGTCTCTTGGGAACAGAGTGACTGATCAGCTTACCTAGCTATTTTCTAAATAGCCTATGATTGTCACATGAGTGTGGGTTTAAATGATTAGCCCATTAGTGGCTCTTTGGGCTAGTGGGAGATTGTTGGACATGCGAGCCCACGGTGAGCCATTATGCAATAAATGTTATTGCAATTCACTCCTTAATCTGAAATAAAGAGTACATAATTTGCATAATAGGTCCCTTAGTACAATTAGGGTTATGTACCATGGCCATCTTAATGATCATACAACTGTTGATTCAATTATTGAATCATAGAGGCTGGTGCTTAGATGAATATCTAATGAGTTAGATTGAGGACTCATCAAGCACCGTCAAATGATTAATAAGAGATGATCTCCAGCCTGAGTAGGAGATGGCAATCCTATCTCATTTAGGCTGATATCTGACCGACCTCTTGATGTAGGTCCTCTACATAGGAATAGAGATTCGGAGGTGTCAGATGAGTTAGGTCAAAGAGTTGACTTAACGAGATCGAAATAACCAAAGTCCTGTATCATATGCTGTCATGACATAGGCACGCATCCTCTGATCGGAGACAGATGTGTTACTATAAGTCTGAGTATGGACATTTGACAGACCAATAAGTTGATGACCTAATCAAGGTCTATACACTGGCGCGCTGGTGTGCATATAAGGGCATATGAGTAATACGATCTGTCAAAGGGATCATACAGGTTCAGTTACTGAACTGGAAGACATGAGCTCACTCATGAGATATTGGGAAGAATCAAATTCCATGTGCATGGTCGTCTCGCTTTGGAAGCTTGACTGAATTTGTAGGATTGATATACACTTTTGGAAAGTATATGATCAAGACCTAGGTATGATATATGCTTTTTGAAAGTATATGATCAATACCGAATCCCAATGATCGAATGAGAAACTTACTGATAAAACCACGAAGTAGACAGTGTAAAGTTGATCTAATACTTCGGGTTTAATCTGAGTCTTCCAGTATGCAGGATGTACAAGTATTGGGAATGCCTGAGGGTGATGTGATCATAAAAGGTTGTATAACCATGATGCTTCCATTCTTAGGGAGTGATGAAACGGGTTTGGATTTTAGTGACTCCTCTCAGTAAAGAAGTAATCTGATCTTAGTCCAAATGTTGGACATTAATCTGAATGTGATTCAGATTCAATGAGAAGATTAGATTTGCGGTCTTGATTCAATCAAGCATCTATGGGAAGCCCGAGATCTGGATTTGAGATGTGATCTCAATATCCATGTCACTATACATGGAACAATACAATCGCCCTGTCCTTATCTCCAAGTATTCGCGGAGAAAGCGCATTATCCTTGAAAGAGTTCATGGATAATTCAGTTGTTGATATATGTATCCGAGCATTGAGAAAATGGATAATTAAATGTGATTTAATTATCATGAATAATATGAATTTGATTCATATTATAAGGAGAGTTATCTTAGATAATTAAATGTGATTTGATTATCAAAGATGTAAATAATGTGAATGTGCTTCATATTATTTGAGCACATGAGAATAAGTTATTAAATGTGATTTAATTATTATGGAGAAGAATAATGTGGATAGTAATATCCAATTATTCATAATATATTATAAATGTGATTTATAATGTATTAGAGAGAGCTAATTATAATTTATATTTGTTGATTAATTATTAATGTGTATTGGATACACATTGTCTAATTAATTAACAATGTAAATTATATGTTGTTTTGGGTTGTGAATATGATTCACAAATTTCCAATGTCAAGATTGCAATATTCTCAAATATAATTGTGAATTATTTTTTTATGAATAAATAACCAACAAAAGTTGTTGGAAATAAATAATGGAGAAAATCAAGGAAGCATGCAATCTCATGAATTTCCATGAGATTACCCCCACATGCATATTCTCTCCTTATTTGTTGGATTGATTTATATTTGATATTGTCAATTATATTTTAATCTAAAGTTGTTGGTTTTTACCAACAACAATCTTGACCATTGGATTGACATAAATCAATCTCATCCATTGATTTTATATGTCCCATGGATTGAGATCCATGGATCCCAAAACCCTATAAATAGAGAGCCATACCATGCTCTCTATTTTACACACAATGCTTGAGAAGCATCTCTCTCTTCTCTCTACTCAACAGCCCTCTCTCTCCCTCTCATGTGGCCGTCCACCATGGATGACCTAAGAGAGGTTCTCCATCGCCGCAGCATCGTCGTTATGTTGCCCGTTCTTCTGCTCGTGGATCTCCATCTCCTTCGGTGCGCCTCGCTCGTGAAGAAGACTTCGGATATCGTGTGTCGAGATCAGGAGATCCGCCGCTTGGATCATCAACATGGATTGCGAGAAGCACGCGGTTCATCCCCGCACTCGCAAGCGTCTCCTACGTCGGATCGGACTTGAGACAGGAGGTCTCTTCGTTTAGAGACTCGATCGCAACCACGCTTCAAGAGGTAATCCTATTACTTGTTTGTGGTTTAGACGAAATGATCCGAGAAGTGTTCTTCGATCAAGTGGTTTCGTAGTATGAAAATTTTTTAAATTCCGCTGCATCGAGCAACTAGTGCGACTAGTCACTCCTCGTCGTATTCGATACGACGCTCACGCTTCTGTGATGCGCTTGAGGATCTAACCATATCCTTCAGGATCTACCTCCATGCCCCTGTTGGACATGATGTGACCAAGGATCATCCCTTGAGTCATCATTAAATGACTCTTCTCCCCAGAAAGAACAAGGTTGACCTCAATGCACCGCTGAAGCACACGATCTAGGCAAGAAAGACAAGCATCAAACATGTCGCCGTAGACCGAAAAATCATCCATGAAGGCCTCTTAATAGTCAACCACCATGTCTGAAAATATGAAAAGCATGAGCCTTTGGAATGTAGCGGAGGCATTACATAGTCCAAAGGGCATCCGTAAAAGCATATGTCCCAAATGGACATGTGAATGTCGTTTTGTCCTGATCTTTGGGCATAATGGCCACCTGATTATACCCCGAGTACCCATCAAGAAAGCAGTAGTGACTCTTTCCAGATAATCTCTCAATAATCTGATCAATGAACGGCATCGAGAAGTGGTCCTTCTTGGTGGCCTCATTCAATCATCTATAGTCCACATAGACCCTCCAAGAAGTGGATACACGGGTAGCAATCTCCTCTCCGTCCCCATTCATAATTGTCATGATACCCGTCTTCTTTGGTACCACATGTAACAGACTAATCCACTTGGAGTCAGAGATGGGGTAGATAAAATTGGCACTCCACCACTTGGATATTTCCTTCATAACCACCTCTCGAAGATTCTCGTGCTTGACATCATCCTTGAGATAGATGTGGTGGGAGCATAGAGCCGAACTTATCCCCAGGAGATCTGTTACAGACCAACCAATTGCCTTGCAGTTTCTCTCAAGAACCTCCATTAAACGAGATTCTTGGTCCTCAGTCAAATCCGTTGAGATAATGACTGGAAACATATCAGTCTCACCCACAAGGAATCTGTACTTCATGCTCTACGGTAAGGTCTTCATTTCTGGGCATGTGGGAGCTGTAAATCTGACCTCTGAAATGTCTGCGTGAAAGCTACCAGATCTGAATATGAAAACTCTCTATGTATCTATGAACTCGACGAAGATGGCCCTACTAGTGTCTCTATCAATTGCACTAGCATTGTCTCCATCCTGGTTGTAGGCTCTACATAAATCAAACACTGAAGGTACTCATCAAACTCCTGCCAGTCAAAGTTTATGTCTGAATCGGAGGGACCAGAATGATAAGAAATGAAATCATCTTCTCTAATTAAATCGGTATCACCAGCCTATGTGGTATCCTGCTCCAAAAGTACGCTCTCCGAACTCTCGTCAGATGGTATATGTAAATCTGCTAACTCTGAAGATGTGACTAGAGGTCATGGATCCTCATTTTCCCAAACTGCTTCATCATATATAATCACAAAGTCACGCTCATGGTGGATGTCTGGCTCTGAATCTGTCGTCTGCTCTGAGATGGTTGAATCTTTATCTCTCACCTCCTCAATCGTCTCTATTTGTATACTCTCACCCTCGACGCAAAAGTATACCTTCCCGCTATCATGATCAAACATGGATTTTGTTATTGCCAGGAAAGGTTGGCCTAATATGATCGGGGTATATGTCATGCATTCAGGGATCTCCATGTCCAACACGACAAATCCATGAGGAATTTCATGGCCTGGATGGTGACGAAAATGTCCTTCAGTAACCCCTTCAGCCTCTTGACAGATCTATCTACAAACTTAAGTATTGTCCTACTTTGTCTAAGATGGCCAAACTCAAAGCAGTCAAGTAAGGCTACCGGAAGAAGGTTAATTGAAGATCTGTTGTCTAATAGAGTACGATCAAACCACTGCTCGCGAATGTGGCATCTAACATATGGAGCCCCTGCATCTGGCCTCTTGGCTGGCAAACGGTTCTAAATAAATAAGCATGTGGCATAGGTAAGCACATGGATCTCTGCACTATAGTTTCACCTCTTCTTCCTACGGATTGTGGTCTTCTCTCTAAGATTCTTTTGGAATATAGGGATGTGCTCCAATGCCTCCCGAAGAGTCAGCTGAATATAAAATCGATCTATCTGCTCGCTGAACTCTATCTGCTGTATTTTTTATTTTCAGTTTTTTGGCCCTTCCCTAAGAGGAGTGCTTGAAGGAAGGGGATGGATGCACCCTCATCAGGAACTGGAGGGTCTGGACTAGGAATCGGTATCTAAGCATACAAATGGCTAGAATCCATACACATCATCAAGCATCACATCAGATGGACTCAAAGAAGAAATAGAAACCTTACTTTTATTCAACTTTTTTTTCAAAATAACATTTTTTTGTATTTTTATGAAATCATCATCCTCAGGTATAGGAAGAGAAGTCAAAACAACTAGAGTGTCTGTACATGGACTCTTGGTGGCATCAGCACCATCGACAGCATCTGAAGAAGCGGTGTTAGTACCACGCTCTGGCCCATCATGTGGAAACTTTGTGGCATCAACACCACCATCTACTGCATATGGGGAGTAGACGACATCAGTACCGTCCTCTGGATCATCAATCTTGGTGGCATCAGCACCACCATCACCATCAAAAGCAGCGGCATCAACACTGCTCTGTAGCTCATCTAGCTCTGTTGAATGGGCATCTTACAGTAGCCTAGATGAGGCACGACCTACTGGCTCCCTACTTCTCCTAAGTGTCACAAAATCAGTGTCAAATAAACAATGAATATCGTCAACTACCTCAAGGCAGACTCTATCGACTGTACCTGCTCAGACTTCCTCTTCAGGTTATTCAGATTAGGCTCAATCTACGTGGGTATGACAGCCTAACCTCAATGATCTCACTCATCTCCTGGCAGAACTCATCCATCTCTCGCCTGAAAGTGGTTTGTTGCTCTATAAGCATGCATGTGAGAACCTCTAAATCTTGTTCTCATACGAAGGTGCATGAGACATGGATGGGTTGCATCTCTGAAAGTGCTGAGGCTAGCCATGTTGCTGCGAATATAAATAAGGGGGAGGTTGTTGGAACTGGGAGTGAGGCTCTTGCTACCTCCATTGTTGACCCTGATACTGGGATCGAGGAACGATATGCTGGGAGTATTGGGGTTGCGACTGCTGCATACCTGTCCTGACTGTGTTGGGGGTTGTTGCTGGGATGAGAACCTCCAGTAGACCATCTGAAGCCTGGGTGATCACGATGGATACTGAGCTGCTGCTGGTATTGGGAATACCAAATCCCATTGACTTCCATCAACAGCTCTGACTTCTCGCGTAATGGTGGGGGAAGGGACGCCAATGGTTGATCAATGTGGTACACCACCATCTATCTATCTGGTGAAGGTGATGGTGGCAAATGGTATTGTGGGGCTGGTTGAACATGCTCCCGCCTGAATATGGTGAACATGTCTATACAAGGAGGATGGTTGTGAAGATCTTATCCCCTGATCAACATGTGATCTAGACAATGGCAAAGAAGTTGTCTGTACCTCTTGAAGGCACATGATATGCGTCTTCTGGTCACTCAAATTCTAGGCCATCTCATCAATCTTGTTGAGCTTGTCTAGGCCCTCGCACGTTGTCTTCTCTATGATCTCCATGCAGTCCAACTTGTGGCTGATAATGCTGATGTCTGTAGCTAATGACTCTGCTAGTGTTGTTGTTGTGGAAAATGAAGGTGAACCAGCCTTTATAAGTGCAACTCTGTGGTGATACAATGCCTATTGAGGAGGCTTCGCCTGAGTGTAGACACGGGTCTGGGTCATAACGGTGTAGTTCTCAGCCATCTCCTCATAGATGGCCCAGACTTGATCCTCGTCCTTGGAGAAATAAGATCCTCCACAAGAGGCATTGACAAGCCCTTGCAACTCGAGTGTCATCCCACAAAAGAAACTTTGTACAAAGTTGGGCTTACTAATATCGTGGTAGGGACACATGTCGATGAGCTCTTTAAATCGATCCCAAGCCTCGTGGAACTACTCGTTTGGGATCATGGCGAAGTTATTGATCAAGGCTCTCACTGCATTTGACCGACCGAGTGGATAGTACTTGTTGAGGTACTCGATCCTCAACTGCTCCCAAGTAGTGACGACCTTCCCCAAGTGCTTCAACCAGTAGGCTGCTCTGTCAACCAAGGAGAATGGGAAGGTTATCGGCTTGATGGTATCCTCGTCCAATAGCTTGTCGTGGATGGTACCGCTGATCATCTCGAACTCCTGCAAGTGGATGTGAGGCTCCTTAGTGGAAAGACTATGGAACTTGGGCAAAAGCTGAATCGTCCAGGACTTGAGCTCAAAATCGTCAAGAATCGCTAGCAACTGAATCCACCTATGAGTGAGATTAACACCAGGGTTGTGCAAATCCCTCATGGTGCGCATGGGTCTGGCATCTGCTCTAGCATATGCTCAGTCCCCAAGTCTAGGAATCTTTGGTCCACCATCGTGTCTCTCAACTCTAGCATCTCTGATCTACGTCAACTCCCTCCTAACCTCTGTCATCAGTAACCCCTGATCCTGGATCTGTCTCTGCATCACCTTTAGGGATGCCAGGAGGTTGTTGTTGATCGTAGCCTGATCAAATACATCGGGAATATCTGGTTGCTCATCCTCTCTTTGCACTCAGGCCATCTCGCCAAACTCTGAAAATGAAAAAGAGTAGACCTCAGGTATTGACAAGTCAACAAAAATCTGCTCTGATTGTTGCTGTATCTTAGGTGATGTGTCAAAAAGGTCAAATAAGAAGGAAGTAGAATAGTTAGGTTCTGATAGAGGGTTAGAGCTCTCTGAAACCACCCTAGATGAACGGATAGGTGTGCTTTGAAGTGGTGCCACCAGAGGTAGCCAAAGAGACCGCCTGCCCACCATCGTGATGTGGTGAGGAGTGAAGATTAGATTTGGAATAAAAAACAAATGATCAGAAAACAAACCCCCAAGTTCACCAACTCAATGCAAATGACCGTGAAATCTCGGTCATTAATATTTTCAATTTTAGAGTTTAGTGATAAAACAGTTATATTAACAAGCTCATATGTGTAGTATCCTAGAGTAGATCGTGAATAAATGAATCCCCAAAGCAGAGAACTATCCTCATAAGAGCTCGGGAATCGTTATAAGGAAATCCCCCTCCTTATACACACGACTACTTCTACTAATGTTTGAGGCAAGTTGTTGCAACAATAACAAGACCTGAGAGTCAAAGTACAAGCACTTAGGGCACAAGTCTAGAGTTTTGGGCTCAAAGCCTGAAGTGTACATGCCTCACTCTGTATGGAGAGTACCTGCAAAAAAGGAGGAGGTTACTCTCCCCAAAACAATGAATGTGATCGTTATGTTTATTTTAGGGTGGGTTTCAATTAGCAGTCCCAATTTTTACTTGGTTATCACATTTTTTGAGTATTTTTCAAAAAAGATAACCGTCTAGTGAATTTTCCAATTTCCTTTATTTCTTAGACGAAAGAAATCAAGGGAGGAAGTCGAAAAAGCCGATGCGTGATGAAATCTATGAATGCATGCATGAGATAGAAGCTGTACATTGCTCCAACAGTCTACATGCAATATGATCTGCACATTAAACGTAAACTAATCTATATGAATGCAAATGCAAGAACCATCCTAAACAGACACTTCGATTATCGTGAAGCACTTGTTATTTTGACTAAGTCCAAGCGTGTCTATAGGAACAGTTATTCTATTAGCATTGTGGACTGATGAATCTGTGATTCGTTACACTAAAAGTTGAAAATAGAGCCTCGTTCCCAAGTAATTAGTTGTATTTCTCCATTTATTTTGCATTATTACCGTTCGTGCACTTAGAATTGATATATGCATTTTAGCATGCATTTTTGTATTAAATAAGAAGCCAAATTCATGTAAATATCATCTGTATATTCACCAGATTTCCCCAATTTTTATCTATCTTTCACTAACTCAGAATTGAATAAAATCAACTCTATAGTGTATATATTACTAACACTAATAAAAGAAAAATATCAAAAAAATACTAACTTGTAAAATTGACCAATAAAACCCCCTCAATTTGAGACTAAGAGCCTTAAAACGTGAATATCTCTCTTACATAGTCTCCTATGGACCCCTACTCATTTTTGAATTAATATACGTTAAACTACCTTCAAAACAAAACTAAATTCAAAAGAATCGGAGTTCTATTTGAAACTTAGGTTTTGGACCCCTATTGTATATTGTACATATTGACCAAACTACCCCTTTATTTTATCTTTGTATTTTATTATATATTAAAAATCCAAAAAATAGGCTAAGGTGTATAAATTCATTTTATATTTTCTCTAATTTTTTATCTTATTTATAAATGCTAAAAAAATCTGCAAAAAAATAAAAATGTGGTATCTGATACCTACAAGATAACCCCAAAAACATTTTTTGTGTAGATGAGTTCTTTTAATTTTTAATCCTTCACAAAAGTTGTAGATCTCTTTGAGATGAGCAGTTTTGTGTAGATCACCTTTTAATTTAACCCTTTTGGAATTTCTTTTTATTTTTATTTGAATTTAATTTTTCAATTTTTCTGGGAGTGACACGTGGCAGCTCCTAGAGTCGTCACATGTCACCCCACTTTATTTTATTTTTTTTCTTTTTATTTAATCTTACTTATTTATATAACTATTTTATTAATTAATTTTATTGATTTTAATTTTTAATTTTTAATTTTAAATTTTAAATTTTGTTATTTGATTTTAACCTACCATACATGCCACATGGCATTTCCACGTTTACTATCCATTACGTGTGATGCACGATGGTCCCCCTCCTCGCTTGTGCTTGTTGGCTACCTCGCGCGAGCGAATGGCACCGTTGTGGAGGAGGCATGACTTAGGTTGTTTTTAGAAAATCTAGATATCAGGTTTTCCACCCCTGGGCAGTCTCACCCCTAGTTTTCTTGCATTTATTTCTCTATTTGTTTTCTCAACATTTTTTTTATTTTGTATATCTTTCTGTGAATATCTCTCTAATATTTAATCTTTTATTTTTTTAGTGAGGGAACCCAGTGGACTTTGAGCAACTTTCTTGGAAACCGACGCAACTCGAAGCTACTAGGATGCACGAAGAATTTAATTTTTGGAGAGAGAGTGTTCTTCTTTAATTTGTAATTAATTACTCATTTCCAGCGGTTCCTGATTGGGTTCTCACATGTGTATAGAGACTGGACTTTTTCTATGGTGTGTCAGACCTATTTTACTCTCCGATGAGGGCGGGGTCTGACTTGAGCAGTTCGTAATTCTTGCATATATGACTATTAGAGCTACTAGGATTTATTGATTGTGCTCGTAGAAATAAGGACCACACTTTGCACTTAATCGAGATGCATGTTATAGATCATTCAATTTAGTCAAATAACATTCAATTCTTCCTAGCTAACTAGAACTATCTATTAGGTGTGGTTTTATCGTTTGCATTTCATAGAGTATAAAATTTTCAATTTTGTATTGCATCATGCATGTAGAGCACGAGGATCACTATAAGTCTTTTGAATTGGGCATGTATCATTGATTTTATCGTTGCATCAGCTTTTCTTGACTCCCATTCCCCTTGGTTTTATAACTTAGGATTAAAGGAAACCGGGATTGTTTGTTAGGCGTGCCTTGTGTAGTGGATTAAATTCAGTGAAAATCAAGCTTAAAATCGGGACCGCTAATACAATTTGAACCAAAAATGCATTAAAAATGAAATTATTTTGGGGAGAGTAACCCCCTCATTGTTTGACTTTTGCAAGTGAGAGAATGATGAACACTAGGATAGAGCCAAACTAGGATTTTCTGATTGACTAATGATTCTACAAAAATGATTAGCCTCTTCTCAGTGACGAAATACAGGTAGCCGATAAATGGTCTGGATTTTCTTAGCAGAGTGGATGGTTTAAAAGATACTGTGTAAGCCTCGGTCCTTAGGTAGCAGGTAGCCATCCTATGGTCCGTACTTACATCCATACTCGCTGAAAGTAGATACAACTAGATGTACCAGTCAGACCAGTTTTTAGGGAAATACATGCACATAATAGCTCGTTAACTCTTTCAAAATTTGCATTTATCACCAACTAAAATAGACAAAATAATTTGGCCGAACCTTTATGGCTTTCACAGTGTTGAGTTGGTGGTGGGGTTTGCTTTCTCTTTGTATTCAGGGGTGTGCATTCAAAGACCGCGCTCTTAGCGCCCTTCCTATCACTTCTCGTTTCAGATTGTGCTCGTAATTCGAATCTCTTAACGTAGAGAATGGCAGATTGGGGT
The DNA here is from genome assembly GCA_037367405.1 of Ottelia alismoides. NCBI lineage: Eukaryota > Viridiplantae > Streptophyta > Magnoliopsida > Alismatales > Hydrocharitaceae > Ottelia > Ottelia alismoides. The sequence continues at coordinate 90,545 of JAZKJV010001241.1, forward strand.
GATTATTGCTTGGACTTCGTGAGCCCCTCGCTGACTACTCCAAACCGACCATCCTCATGGATTCAGGGACACTCTTCCCTGAATCCCCTCAATTTCATGGCACTCTTTCCATGAGACTAAGGTCAATAATTCACTTTTCATTCTCACGGGTGTTCAAACACATACCAACCCTCTCTTCTCTCACCATATCGAGGAAAACTCTCACCTCGATGCTTCTATATTGCCTACTTACAACCCTATTAATTCAAATCCTTTGTATTCCTAAGGTGAAGAAGTCCAAGATAGCAAGATGCCTCCCAAGAAGAGCATGGATGATGAGGGAGATCATGACACATTGAGGGACATCCTAGCCAGACTTGCCCAAGCTGAGCAGAGAATTGAATTATTAGACAAGAGCTTGGGAAACTAAGAAATGAGGGGGGATTGATGAGATATGCCTATAATCCTAGTGTTGCAGAGAACGAGAATTGGCATACGCCAGTCGTACCACCAAATGCTGCAGAATTAAAGCCTCGCTTCTTGACACTCTTACCAAAACTTTATGGCAATGAAATAGAGGAACGATACATGATCCTGCAAGAGTTTGAAATGGTATGTGATAATCTAGGACGACCTGGTGTAGCACATGATTACATACATCTTAGAGCCTTCCCCTTCGTTGTAGCAGATAAAGCCACCTATTGGCTAAAGAATTTGGGGAGGGTAGTCACCACGTGGATTACATTGAAGGACATGTTCCTCAAGAAGTTCTACCCATTGGGTAGAACTAATCAGATGAGGTCCCAGATATTAAGTTTCATAGAAATGTCCCATGAGCCTTTCCACGAGGCATGGGAGAGATTCAAGGACTTGATTCGGAAATACCCAGGTCATGATATTGACCGACCAATCCTGATCCAGAACCTGTATAGTGGTATGACTCCTGAGGTTCAGGGATTGTTGAATGCTTCCCGTGGAGGTAGCTATCTGAACGAAAAAACCAACGCAGTTTGGATGGTTTTAGATCAGATGGCAGAGACCAGCCAACACAGAATCACTAGAAAGATCAGGTATACTGTTCTGATTTCTTAAAATCAGATCATGAGATCCTATCATATGGTGTTCACCATCTTACTCTCAGGAGCGGTAGGACCGTGCAGACCCCTGATCTGGTACAACAAAGTGGAGCGGAGGATACCGATGAGCCAGCCTATGTTGATAGCTCATAGGAGGAGGATCATCATCACCAGCAATACCTTCAGGGTCACCAGGGGGATTTGAATCCCCAAAAATCCAAAAAAATAAAAAAACCAAGAAAAATCCAAAAAGAATAATAAAGCGACATAGAGCACGATTGTGAGCACCGAGTCTTTGGGATATGAGAAGACCACCTTGAATGCATCACCAACAATTTTTCTAGCTTAAGTTTCAGTTTCAATTCCATTTCATGCATGTCAGTCGAGTCCTGTACTGAGTCCAAGTCCAAGTCATGCACAGCTGAAACTCAAATGATGATATTTCTATTTTACATCCTGCAACTCCAATAATCCCTTTCCATCAGGATCTATCTAAGGGAAAGAAGAAAATTTCTCAAAAAAAAATGATCTTGATGTTTTGGAGATGGAAAGGATGTGTCGTGAAAATGCTAATGTTGAAATTCCTTTCCTCCAATTAGTGGATATGGTTCCTGCATTCAAGAAGTACCTAAAGGTGAGATGCACACATGTTAGGACTAGAAAGAGTACTCGAACAGTGAAATACATGTTGACCGTAGGCACTACTTGCGCCATTAAGAATGTGTTTCCAATGAAATGAAGGGACATGGGTGCCCATTATGTGGTGAGTCATGTCGATGACACTGTATTTGTATGCACTATCATGGATAATGGATCCTCAATTAAACTGATGCCAACAACCCTCTGTGAGCGGCTAAATCTCGTGCCTCTTAGAAAATCCAAAGCCTTACTCCAGTTTGCTGACAAATCCATTAAGAGGTCCAAGGGAAAATTGAGGAACGTTATCATCAATGTCGAGGAATGAAACTACATGGTGGACTTCACAGTCCTTGATATGGAAATCCCTCAGAATTGGAGAGATTCCCACATTATACTTGGAAGGCCCTTCTTGAGAACAACAGGGGCCTTATTTGACTACAAAGTTAGGAAAATTTGGTTCCAAACTCCAGATGGAGATGAGAAACTAGAGATGAATCAGATTATGTGGCAGAGGCCAGACTCAGAATCCAGCACCGAGTACACTTCGTCGGAAGAAGATTGTATTCATGTGGACATTGTTGGGCCATGGAGACAGAACCCAGCCAGCACACATGAGTCCCTCTCCTTTGGAGAGAAAATTGTACATGAGATAGTCTACGAGATTTTTTGGAATGAACAACAAGGCACAGATCATACAGAGAGTGCATCCCTATCCCCCTACATCTTTGATGACATAGAGGCCCAACTGGGCATGTCAGTCCTTTCCTTTTTAGGACAATCAGAAGATGAGGATGATGAGTGGGACGTGGCATTTGCCAATTGCTTGGACACTTTTGATGATCTGACTCCCGAGTTGAATTAGTTGGTGGCAAGTACTTCAATGACAGGTCCAATTACTATCAGCACAAAGCTAGAGTTGATTGAGCCAGATTTTCTTAATGACCACAATTTACTTGAGCTCAAACTATTACCAAAAACACTCAAATATTCCTTCCTTGCGGGCCCACCACAGAAGTTCCCGGTCATTATCAGTTCTAGTTTGACTGGAGAACAAGAATCTCACCTACTAGATATTCTTGAAAAGAATAGCAAGGCCATAGGCTGGAGTGTGTCTGGTCTTCACGGGATTAACCCTGCTTTGTGCTCACACCATATTTACCTTGAGGAAGGTGCTAGACCCTCTCGTAAGTTCCAGCACAGGTTGAATCCAAACTTATGAGATGTGGTCAAGAAGGAGATTGAAAAATGGTGTGATGTAGGGTTTATATATCCCATCTCTGATTCCAAGTGGCGGCACCACTTCATGTAGTACCTAAGAAGGCGGGACTACAGACAGTCAGCAACTCGGATGGAGAGGAGATTGCGACGCGAGTACCCACGTCGTGGCATGTCTGTGTGGATTATAAATGCTTGAATGTCGCAACAAAGAAAGATCATTTCCCCTTGTCATTCATAGACCAGATCCTAGAGAGACTTGCGAGGAAAGAATTCTTCTACTTTCTAGATGGGCACTCGAGCTACAACCAAGTAGCCATCTCTCTTGAGAAGTAGGAAAAGACCACCTTTACATGTCCATTAGGTACATATGCATTCAGGCGCATGCCCTTTGGGCTATGTAATGCATGGGGGACTTTCCAGCGATGCATATTGCAGTATTCGTTGAGATGGTAGACGATTTCCTAGATGTTTTCATGGATGACTTCTCGGTCCACAACGACTCGTTTGATACTTGTCTATCTCATTTGATCGAGTCCTCAAGAAGTGTAGCGAGGTGAATCTGGCGCTCTCTTGGGAAAAGAGCCATTTTATGGTTCGAGAGGGGATTGTGTTGGGGCACATCATCTCCAAGAGGGGAATGGATGTTGATCCTGCCAAGATGGATGTGATCAAGATCTTCAACCACCAACTAACACCAAGAAAGTGCAATCGTTCCTTGTACATGACGATTTTTACCGCATGTTCATAAAGGACTATAACAGAGCTCTTAGGGAAAGAAACGGAGTTCATTATAGATCACGAGTGTCTTGAGGCCTTCGAGCTCCTAAGGAGGAAGATCATGGATGCTCCTATACTATAGGCCCCAGATTGGTCTCATCCTTTTGAGAACATGACAGACGCTTCTGACTTTGCAGTAAGGGTCATGTTAGGACAAAGGAGATAAGAGATTCCTTATATTGTCCACTACGCAAGCAAAGTACTCAATCAGGCTCAACAGAATTATACCGTTACAGAGAAGGAAATGCTTGTCGTAGTGCTTGCCATGGACAAATTCAGATCTCATCTTTTAGGATCCAAGGTAACAGTGTTCACAGATCATACAACCATCAAGTACGTCATGGAAAAGACGGAAGTGAAGGTGCATCTTCTTAGGTGGATCCTACTACTCCAAGAGTTCGATTTACAGATCAAGGATAAGCCATGAGTGAAGAATGTGGTGGCTGATCACCTCTCCCGCATAGAATCACCTAGTTCCTCTGAAACTAATCCCATTAAGGACTCCTTCCCTGATGAGTCGATATGTTCTATCGACTCTCTTCCATGGTATGCGAACATGATGAATTTCTTAGTGTCTAGGATAGTTCCCCATGATTGGCCTAAGAGTAGCATTGATCGACTTAAGTCGAAATCAAGGAAATACCATTGGGAGTATTCGTTCCTTTTCTTCGAAGGTCTGGATTGTGTCTAGCGGAGGTGTATTCCTCAGGAGGAATACATGAGTGTCCTCACCTACTGCCATTCCTTGGAGGCAGGAGGACATCACTTTGGGAAGAGGATAACTTGGAAAGTACTTCAGTGTGGCTTGCACTGGCTGACCATGTTCTGTGATGCATATGCATTTGTTAGGTCATGTCTAGTATGTCAGAGAATGGGAGGGACTGTCGGTACCAAAGATGAAATGCCCTTGCAACCGTTCATTATGTTTGATGTTTTCGATGCATGGGGCATAGATTTCATGAGCCCATTCCCTAACAACCATGACTATGATCATATTCTCTTGGCAGTTGCTCTCTAGGTGGGTGGAAGCTATCCCTGCCCGAGCCGCAGATAGCAAAATTGTTTGCAAGTTTGTGAAAAAGCACATTGTTTCATGTTTCGCGGTTCCCAAAGTCATATTCTATGTTGGGGGTTGCCACTTTCTTAACAAAGAGATGAAAAAGATAACAAAGGACTACGACATCGAACAGCTAGTCCATACCACCCACAATCAAATGGCATGGCTGAGGTGTCGAATAGGGAGGTGAAGGGTATTTTGCAGAAGCTAGTTCGTCCTGACAAGAAGAACTGGTCCCATCTCTTGGACCAAGTTCTATGGGCATACCAGACTACTTACAAGACCTCGCTTGGAACCTCTCCATTCTGAATGGTTTATGGAAAGCCATGTCATCTGCCTACTGAGCTGATACACAAGTCCAAATGGGCATTAAAGAAAGTGAACTGGAACACTCGTGAAGGACAAAAGAGCGGAAAGATGGATCTAAACAAGCTTCTAGAAATCAGAAACAAGGCATATGATAACATTGTGATTTACGAGGACAGAAACAAGCATTGGCATGATCAGCAATCGGGTGTAAAAACTTTGTGCCAAGGCAGAAGGTATGGTTATTCAATGCCAGGTTGAAGATTTTTCAGGGCAAGTTGAAATCCAAATGGACGGGACCCTTCATTGTCAGAGAAGTGAACACTGACGATAGTGTATGGATTTTTCAGAGATTACAGATGTTGTACAACCGTTCCTTGTAAATGGTCAGCGGCTGAAGCATTTTGTAGGATCAGATGAGTAGTTAGACCGAGTTGAAGAAATCTCATTCATGCGCATCCCAAAATCCCATGGTCCACCCTTAGGGAATGCATGAATCCACACTACTTTCATCCTCTCCATAAATCTTACCCCACCCCCATTCGCTATGTATATTCTCCAGATCTCATCGGTCCTCATACTCACTTCCATCCTACACTTAGGCTAACCATGGCCTAAGTATAGGGGGGACTGATGACCACCTTGTATATATTCACACACATTTCTCCTCTTGACCTCGACCTCCCCATTTTTGATCATCTTGTATACTTAGGCTGGCCAGAGCCTACGTATAGGGGGCAGTCGACTTCTATATTGCTTTTTGTTTTTCATTCTCTTACTCTTAACATGAGCTATGTATTTTCTTCGCTTCTTGTTCTCTAAGGACATAGCACCCGCTAAGTATAGGGGTGAGTGTACATATAAACTTTACCCATAGCTCGTACTTTCAGGTATTTTTGTATATATTACATAATAATTATGGGATAGGTAAAATTGGTAAAAAAAACTCTTGTATAATACTCTGTAAAATTTGTAAAATTCTTATAAATCAATACCTTTGTAAAAAAATATGAGGTATACCAAAAAAAGGTCTTATTTACTCTTGCATATCATCCTTGCATTCATACAAAAAATGAGAAGAAAAACATCTTGCACCTCATATGTATTTCATAACATATGCATTTCATTTGCATATCTAGCATATGCAACGTGGAAAGTTAGTGGGTTGTGAACTGAGTTATGAATAGAAGTGGAGAGTGGTCTTGACTTGGCCTTAATCTACCTAATTTTCATAGGAACTTCATCGAGAAAGAGAATTTTAGAAGCTTCGGGTCTTTGGCTTAATTGTTCGAGTTCTGCATGATAATGTGCAGACTTTGACTCTTATTGTCTAACATGATCTCCTAATTATGGGTATAACTTTTGAATAGGGAATTAATATGTACTCTCGCACTATGCACCTAGCTTAACTTAGACGGGGTGTTGAAAGACTGTGTGAGTCTCTTTTCTGGTAGCGTGAACTTCTAAAGACTAGAGTACGAGTTGAAATAAAGCTTCAGATGAGGGATGGATGGCTAGGCATAATTTTTTCTAAGACCCAAAAACATGTAAGAAAAAATATACCATATTCGTAGGGGCAAAACAAGATCCATATAGAGCTGCCAAAAACTCAAACAAAAGAAACCAACTACCAAATAAATATTTGACCAAAAAGGTCCAAGCTTCAAAACCTGCAGATCTTGGTGGAGACTTGGCTAAACTGGTCGTCTTCACAAGGAGATGTGACTACACTGGTCACCCTCCAGTTCTTTTCCCCTTATTCTAATTTCTCACCCTTTTTCAAATATTGTGAACACAGCCTGACAAACCTTAGAAGGAAATACCTGACTCCCCGAGGGTGAGTTATTGGAAGAGAGGCTTGCACGGTAGTCCGACATTCTTGATGCGAAGAGCTAAAACCTTTCACACACATGACATAGTTGTTCAATGTTCACGAGGTATGCTTTGGGAGAAGGATTGATCTAAGATAACTTCTAAGCCGGAAATGTTACAATGATATGTAGGGATGTTGATTTTAAAACCCTAATTCTCGCAGGAGTTTCGCCACACTATTAATTCAAAGGTTGGGCTAGCTCCATTTTCACCTTCTGTTCATGACCTTGGTATGGAACCTAAAATCATTTTACTTTTGCATTTCATTTGCTCGAGGACGAGTAAGGTTTAAGCATAGGGGGTTGATGAATCAATGATTCATTACACTTAAAGTTGAAAATAGAGCCTCGTTCCCAAGTAATTAGCTGCATTTTATCCATTTATTTTGCATTATTATCGTAAATTCACTTAGAATTAATATTTGCATTTTAGCATGCATTTTTGCATTAATAAGAAGCCAAATTCACTTGTAAATAGCACTTATATATTCACCAGATTTCCCCAATTTTTATCTATCTTTCGCTAACTCATAATTGAATAAAACCAACTCTGTAGTGTATATATTACTAACACTAATAAAAGAAAAATATCAAAAAAAATTACTAACTTGCATAATTGACCAATAAAACCCAAATCCTAGTTTGAGATTAAGAGCCTTACATGTGAATATCTCTCTCATACAGTCTCATATGGACCCCTACTCACTTTTGAATTAATGTACATTCAACTACCTTTAAAACAAAAGCAAATTCAAAATAATTAGAGTTTGTATGTGAAACTTGGGCTTTGGCCCCCTATTGTATATTGTACACATTGACCAAACTCCCCCTTTATTTTATCTTTGTATTTTCTTAATTATTAAAAATCCAAAAATAAGCTAAGGCATAAATATTCATTTTATATTTTCTCTAATTTTATTTTAATCTCATTTTTAAATGTCAAAAAAAGTATGCAAAAGATAAAAATGTGGTATCTTATACCTATAAGGTACCCCAAAAACACTTTTTGTAGAGATGACTTCTTTTGTTTTTTGTTCCTTCACAAAAGTTGTAGTCTCGTCGAGACAATAAATTTTCATGTTGACTAACTTTTAATTTGATGCCTTTTGTTATTTCTTTTTTTATTTGAATTTAGTTTTTCGATTTTTTTGGGAGTGAATGTGGCAGCTCCTGGAGCCGCCACGTGTCACCTCCTTTTATTTTATTTTAGTTTATTTTATTTTTATTTAATATTAATTGTTTAATTATTTTATTACTTAATTTTATTTATTTTAATTTTTAATTTTTAATTTTAATTTTTGTTATTTAATTTTAACCTGCTATGTGGTCACCTTCCCCGTGCGCCATGTGGCATTTCCTCATTCACCGTCCATCACTTGCGACACACATGATGGTCCCCCTTCCCTTTCCTCTCTTGCGCATGTTGCCCACCTCCTGCGGCGGTGGCTCCAACAACCTCCGTGCATTGTGGCTAACCGGCATTGACCAACCATCTACTCGTTCCCCTCTGCAACCGTTAGTGCTCTTCCCCCTCCTTATTTCCATCACCAACAACCACCACCCTATCCCGTCGCCCTTTCTGGTGATCTCTCAACTACCCATCGTCTCATCCTTCCTCCTTTCTATTTAAATTTGTCGACCACTCCATGGCCAAGCATCCGCCATTCCAACGAGAAAGAAAGAGAGCTCCTGGGAGAAGTCTGGTGACATAGGAGCATGCCCAGGTCGAGCGACAACCTTCCCTCCTCCGACGAGATCCAATGGCATCAACCCTTATTGCAACTACTTCACTGCCTTATTGCTAGAGCTCGGGCTAAGCCGAGCCCTCGAGCGACGACCTGTGAGGCTTCTACCTTCACAATCTCAGGCATCTGACCATCTCCTTAAGGTAACTCCTTCCCCCTTGTTTCCTCCCTCTTCCTCCTTCTATCTTATTCTTTCTTCTTCCATCATCTTCTACTTCTTCTTGCTTTGTCTTCTCTTTCTTCTCTTCATTCTTCCCCGCTCCATTTTCTCCTCTTCTTCTTCTCCTTCGACACAAACAACCCCTTGGCCCTGATCCATCACCGCTCTTCCCAACCATGCCCACCGCTCATGCGACCCCCCTGCATGCACTATGATGCCCTGACCGCCAACACTCTGGAGCACCACCCTCGACGTCTTATTCCTTCACCGGCATAACCGCGTTGAAGCTCCACGTCATCCCAGTTCTACGTCGCTCGACTTGCGCCTTCAACTCCATAAATGCAATGTCACGTCTCCTCGCATTGGTTTACACCATCGGGAGTGTGTCGCCTGCTCCAACCTCCTCCCCAACTGCCCCGAGCTCTGCACCTCCTCCTTGGACCTTTGGCGTGTATCATCTGAGGTCCGGGCTCCGTCAGCTTCTCCCTTCGTGCACAGTGCGCCTCCATTGCCTCAGTCCACCTCACAACCGCCATCCTCGGGTGGGATGCCCCCTTTGAGCCGCACTTATCTCCACTACACGTACCCAGCACGAGGGGTGGGATAATTTTCCTAGAAGTTCTAGCAATCACACCCACATCCCTGTACTGTAAATACATGTGCGGTTCATTTTTCTCAGTGGAAGAATTGCACGCATCCCCCCGATATCTTGGAGATTTACAATGAAGACCCCCCACTAGCAGCGGCCATGTACAAGGCACATGCCCCCCATGGCAATTTACATGAAGACCCCTACAGATCTGTAATTGACATCAAAGCCCATGCTTAACAAGCAGCACATGTGTGGTGCGTGAGCGATGGGAAATTTGCATGAAGGCCTACATCATTTCGGGTAATTGCATATCATTACAGTTAACATATTTATTTCATTTTTAGTTTTTATTCTGTGTATTGCATTCATACCCCTGTGTTTGTGTCCTTGATTGAACATTCTTTTGTCATCAATATTTTTTTCTAAAAATTGCATCGTGTAGAACCATTGATGATCTATCTTGTCGATGTTTGGTTTTATTTTTGTGAGACATTTCTTATTTAATATAAATATTTCGGTGAAAAATTACACATTTTGCCCACTATGTGCTCTTTCATTGATATTAAATCATTTGTTTTCAAAAAATTCACAAAAAATCACATTAGATAGATGTTAGTGTGTTCTACATTGTTTCCAAATTTCATACATTTGCATGCATATCAAGGTTGGAATAAAATAAATTGTGATTTCATTAATTGATTTTTAATGAACTAAAAACTCATTGTTTCTACGGTTTAGAATTTTTCCTGGATAATTCTCACATAGACTCATCTAGGGTAATTTTATTTCTGAGACATAAATTGGTTTGACATTTATTGAAATTAATTTTCTCAAAATCACCTAGTCTGCATATTTTATTCGTAATTAATTTAGATTGCATCTAAAAATTCCAAAAAAAATTATAGTAGCTCAAACTCATCATATTTAACATTCTGTCCAAGTTTCACAATTTTCGAACATTACTTGAATGAAATTTGGATTTTAGACTCCAAATTTTGCCAATTTGCATTTCATCCATTAAATTGCATTTAAAAATACAAAAAAATGTCTCTTTGAAAACCAAATTCTAGATCGACTATAAATCAACCTAAGGAGACACTGGCCTCCCTGAGTTTGACCTTGGACTTACCAAGTAAAAAATTAAATTGACTGCTTGCTTATAATCGACATATTAATTAAGTGGATTTTGATTAATCCGAAATTGCCTGACTACAACGAAAATTTAACGTTATTTCCATAAAATTAACAAGTGCATTTTAGGGTTTTGCATGGACCTAATCACTACCATGATAAACTAAATAGATACATAAGTCTAGGGATCAAGCACATGAAATCCGCGAGAAAACAAATAAACATAAAGGCAAAGAAACCAAAATCCGGTGAGGTCCCCCAAGTGCACCGACACTTGGCGAAATAGACCCAACAATCCAAGGTATATACTGGCCTAGAAAATAGAAAAAGGGCAAGTGCCAAAAAATAATTACAAAAATGGAATAAAATGATTGAGAAATAAATCTAAAAACTACGACAGTCTCCTACTCATCCTACTCCTCCTAGCTGCTCTCTTTTATCGATCGGTGTAGAACGCCCAACCTCCGCCTTGCTCGGGTGCATCAACTCTCCTAAGATATCCTCCCTCGCTTCGTAGGCCCTCGCAACAAAGTTGAAACAAAAGATGCGTCAGATAAATGTATGAAAAATATAAGCAATTAAAAAGAAAGAAAAAATACAAAAATGATAGGCAAATATAGACAAAAATAAATTAACAAGTGATAGAAATAGAAACAAAATCAAAAGAGAAAAATAAGTATACACAAACCAAGGGCAGAAGGTAAAGAAATCCTAACTACCATCATCATGCCTCCCCGACAACGGTGCCATTATGATGTTCAGACTTGGGCTAATTCAGATTAAGTTAATTAATGTGTCGTTGTGCCTAAATTATCCAAGCTGAAATCGAGAAAAATTTATTCAACCACAAAATGAATCAGGCAAGTAAAGCGAGTGGTCTAAGCTACTTTTATTAACATGGTATATCGATCAGGGTTGAACAAAATGAGGCAACTGTTACTAAATGAGGGTCAATCAATTCAATGAAAAATCAAAGAAAAGAGAGACTGAAATACAAAGTAAACTACCCTGGTTTTTTTATGGATTTTTTCTTTTTAATTTTTTATGGGTTTTGAATTTTATAATTTTGTTAATGTTTCCTGATTTTCAGATATTTAATGCTTTTTAATTTTGCGAGTTTTTATATCTTCAATTTTTCAAACGAAGCACAAATAAAAATATAGAATAAAAGTAACACAAACAATCTTTTTGTATTTTTTAAATATAGTAAAAATATCCTAAAAATCAAGTAAAAATGTTTTTGTGTTTTTGATAATATAACTATTTGTATGATTTCCAGGATTTTTTATATTTTTTAGGATTTTCAAAATGATTAAAAATAGGGAATAAAGCAAATAGTACACAACTGTGATTATTTTTCAAATTAAAAATAGAAAATAGTCTCAAAACTCCTAGTTGTTAATTTTATCAAAAAGTATAGAAAATATCTAAAAACATAGACCAAGAACACATTTTTTTGTTTTTTCAAAGATTTTATATGATTTTTATGGTGTATTAGAGCTTTGTAAATTTTTAGAGTTTTATAAAAGAAAATAAGATGAAAATTGGAAAGAAAAGCAAACAAATAAAAATAAATCTAATCTATTTTTCAAGAATTTTTAGATTTGTTTTTGAATTTTTATGGATTTTTTAAGGCAAATAGGGAATTTTTGGATTGTTTTTGAATTTTTTTATAATTTTAATTAAAATAAAATCATCCAAAAAATCACCATGCAAAGAATTATTAGTAGAAGCTACAGGGAATTTTTACGGGATTTATGGAGCCAATTTAATATTTATTGCAGCAAATATAAGAGTACAAAAAATCTAGATTTGAAGGACCAAAGTGCAAATATTTTATGTTCTAGGGCCAATTAATAACAAGAAATAAAAGAACAGGGCCAAGATGCAAAAATCTAATGAATGCTTTTATAAAACTATTCCCAATTTCAATAACAGATTAAAGTTAAGGGGAAAACAAGCAAAAAACCCACAAAACACGCTAACACGCACGCGAGTGTGGTTCGGTGGGACTAAAGTGCAAATACAAAAACACAAGGTCCTTACTGCAAATGTTCAAAATTAACATTTACCATTATTGTACTAAAATGAAATAAAAGGAAAATTAGGGTAAAAAGAAAAATATACGCTACAGGACATGGCATGCATGTGCGGCTCTAATGGTTCAAATCCAACATTTGTGGGATCGTACGGTGGAGAAAGGTTGCACTCAGGTATGGCTCTGATGGACCGATGGTGGAGCAAATATGCCAGAACAGAAACGTGTGATGAGCGGTCAGATCTGACCTAGATTTGATCAGACCGTTACTATTTGGGTGTGTTCATATGGTCTAAATCAAATATGGGAGGAGGGCTTCTCATCCGACGGATATGAAGGGTGCTAAAAGAACATGAAGAAGGTGGCTCCTACTGAACCTCGATCAAGGGTATCTGGTGCTACAAGGCTCATATCAACTGGCAGGGGGTCCAACACGTCGTTGAAGTGTGTTCGCGTCAGAGGGGATGCTCGGATGGTCGTCCAAGCTGCTCTATGAGGATCTGGGAGGCGTGGCACCTAGAGAAGCTCCGCCTGATCAGATGAGGGTCGATTCAACCCTCCCATGCGCACCTAGACCTGTAAGTAGAAGCGGGACTCGAAGACGATGCTCTGGTCAGGGTTATTTGGAAGAAAACAACAAAGAAGCGGAGTGGATAGATGTTCAACCTCCGTTGAGGATGGGAGAAGGAAATCTAGCCCTAAATCCAACCCAAAGGTGGAGTCTAAGCATGATCAGATTGTGATGGATGGTGCACGTCGATGAGGTTAATATATTGACGCGAGTAGATGGTCGGGAGGAGCTCCAGACCTGGTGGTGGGAGCAGCGATGGCGGGCGGTGGCGATGATGACTGAATCGAACAAAATAGAAGAAACAAAAGAGATGAAGAGTACCTGATGATCTAAGGATGGAAGGCAAAGAATGACGGTGTAGACGGCAAGGTAATGGCCTCGATTCCGCTGCGGGAGGTGAAAGAGGCTAGTCGTGGTGGAGATATCCAGCCATGAGGTGGTTCAGCTCAATTGGTCACCCATTCGAGCTCCAGAAGAGTCGTCTAGGGTCATGTCATAGGGATTCAGGTGGAGAAAGAAGAGGTACGGAGCGAACTGGAGTGTGGCGGAGGGGGATGCGATGATTTATAGGGTTCCCCAGGGTCTAGAAGGATCGGGAATTTTCACATGAACCGAGGGGGGTTCGGACCCTCCTAATATCTGCGAGGGTCGTGGATCTTCCTGGAGCAACTGGGTCCGCAATCCGAGATGAATGGTGATCGGACTCGGGCTAGAAAATAGGAGAATCGGGCCTGTGAAGCTCGCCCGGGTTGGACCTGGGAGGAAAGGTTGACCCGGGTCAAGATACCCGGGTTGACCAATCACAAAATTTGATTTTCAAAAATAAAAGATAAATCAATTTAAAATAGTAAATGATTTCGAAATAAAAATGGTAAAAATAAAAATGCTAGTTATTTTACAAACTATTTTTTTGTGATCTTTAATAATTTTAATAATATATATACAATACTTTATACAATATACATTAATATGTATAGGTACAATATACCTATATATAATATTTATGTATTTTTATTTTATTACTTTTACAAATATACATAGTATTTTATATTTATTAATTTACAAAATAATTAAAGGATTTTAATTGATTTTTATTTTATTTTTGTGAATTAATTTAATAGTTTGATAAATAAATATATTTACAGTATAGATAATGATACAAATGTACAATAGTTAGAACATTGTAATTTTTTATTTGTTTTGAATTTTATTATTTTGTTTTTATTTTATTTAAATTAAATACAATATGTACAAATATTAAAAGTACAATATGTGCAAAACTTAATAAAAATAACTATCAATAAAAATATAGATACACGTATAAATATAGTACATTATACAGACAACCCTCCCAAAAAGACGACTTTCAAATCGTAACTCCAAAAATTATGAAACCACCTTCATTTTAAAGATAATTTTATTTAGAATATAATGAAAGTGAGTTTGGTTCAATTTGAGCTTATATGGAGATGGTATTGATCTTTTTATTCATGTTTTGCAGCTTTTTCTAAGTGTTGTATCTTTTTTTCGATACAAAATTTAATTCTATATATATTTTTATTATTTACATCACATTTTTGTACAAGTTTTATTAAGGGAATAATTTAATTTGAGGAAGTTTTATTGAGAAATAAAATAATACAATATATATATACAATATACATAGTGATGAAAATGCACATCATGAACAATATATACAAGATATTTTTGGGTTTTCTTGAATGTTTATACATTACGATCCTATCTCTCCCTACTTTATTCCTTGTCGATCAGGCCAATTCTTGACCTTCTCTCGGGGTTTGAGTCAGTCTGTACTTATTATATAATTACAACCTTATTTTATTTATTTTTCTTTTCTTCTTTATTCTTTTATTTTGAATAGATAAATGTTAGTTATACATTATTAACAAAAGCATGCGCAATGCTAATTTATTGGCTTTAATATATATATATACAGTTATTTTGCATAGGGATTTCTGCTAAAATAAAAGAATAAAGAATGTAAATCATAGATTCATCAGTATCTTATAGTCATACCTTATGATTAAATTCTTAAGCAACCTTGCATGTTTAAGTTTTCCTTCTAATCGTAGGTTTGGCGCCTTTATGTTCTTATGAGTATACCCAATGTGGGATGCAATGATTAAATGTTAAAGAAAAGCTTGCACCACTCTTTGTGGGACTGTTTGAGATCTTGGAGCTAGTTGGGAAGGTGGCGTACAGAGTGGTCCTTCCCTTATACCTTGAGGGCATTCACAAGGTGATTCATGTATCGAATCTCTTGAAATACATCTAAGATCCTAGGTACATGATCAGCTATGAGGACTTGGCAGTGGAGTCGAACCTCCCCTTCCTTGAGGAGCATATTCAGATACTAGACCATACAGACAAGAGGATGAAGCGGAAGGAGATTCCTTTAGTCAAGGTCGTGTGGTGGAGTCAAGATGTCGAGGAGGCAACGTGCGAGCATGAGGCATATATGAAGGAGAAGTATCCTCATCTACTTGCAGGTATGGAATCAAAACCTTAGTCAAATTCCATTAGAGATTTTTATGGGTTTCACCCACTTTAATATTTTTATGGGATCATTCCTCTTTGATATTTTATGTGTTAAGGTCC
Organism: Ottelia alismoides; assembly: GCA_037367405.1. NCBI lineage: Eukaryota > Viridiplantae > Streptophyta > Magnoliopsida > Alismatales > Hydrocharitaceae > Ottelia > Ottelia alismoides. Next base: position 106,324 of record JAZKJV010001241.1, read on the forward strand.
AGATTGGGAATGGTTTTAAGATCACACTAAGTCTCGGGGATGAGATTTCCTTTAAGATTTTTATGATGTGAGATCCCTCGTACTAGGACTCAACCTCTTTCTCAAATTCTAATCTGATCCAGTAATGATCGCACCATCTTGTAGTGCTCGTCAAGACCTTTCCAACAAATCTAATAATGTCAAAATCATAATATGTATGAGAGAGTTATGCGCAAAATACGGCCATGCTATGGCAAATTGGATCCGGATGTGAAAGGAATTCATTTAAGGCTAAACCCTATATAAGGGGTGCCTCAGCCAAGTGGGTCAGACCACTTGACCCCTTGCTTCCAACATCACAACCACCACTCGTCGGAGCTCCACCGTCGAAGCAAATTGTGGTCATTGATCGGGAGTTAGAGCTTGTCGTTTTGAAGAGCACGAAACGAGGATCATCGGGGATATGTTCGTGTCCCATTAAATGCAGTGGAACTCTCATTCCGGGCAATGGAAAGATGTGGAAGAACATTCCCATATGTAAGGATTTCACCCTCCTCTTGTTGTCAGACCCACACGGTTTTCACACCATGAGTTATAGATAGTGTTTAGAATGTAGACGATGTAGTTTTTGTATTTAGGTGAAATCGAAAGTCAAATTTAATGGCATCATATTTCATGATTTCCTATGGAATGGATGAGTACATGGAGAAAATAAAAATATGTTTGTGATGTGAGTAACAATAAGAATATGGGGTGTAATTTATTTTACGATCAAAGCAACTTTGTGGACATCGTTGGAGACAAATCTGGCTATTGTCCAATCACATGATCGATCATTCCAATAGGATTGATCGGTCATGCTCGATTGATCATGCCTTGATTGTTGATCGATCGTGCTAGCCCAAAATGATCAATCATGCATTTTTTATTCATCAATCTTTATGGGACTGTGGACCCAAATGGACCTAAAATTTGACAAAAATAGATTTTAAACAGATGTAAAATCATTTATAAATTTATGATATATGTTAAATATATAGAATAATGGAAATGAGTTGGAAAATAATGGAAATGGATCCATTGTAATTTGAATAAGCTAATCTTGATGTGGTGAGCCTAGGTGAGTTGAGAGCATCTTGAGCATCGAATCGATAACTATGGGAGATATCCATATATGTATCTTTTACATCTTATGTTCAGTGGATGCCTTTCCCGCTATGTTCTTGTCACATACCGCGGTGAATTATCTTAAGTGGCGTGTCGGTAGTGAAGTAGATGCCGCCAAGGGAGAGGTATGCACCCTTGGGGCTCCAGGTAGAAACCTGGATGCCATGTACCCAAGAGTTGCATTCTTTGGGGAACATGTTGGTTGGAACACTGAGGATTCACCACGTGGTGTTTAACCTCAATACTTTCATACCTTTAGCCTAGTGCCTCGAGTGCGGGCTAAGTACTTGTTGCTGGTGTTCTCTGTTTTGCATGTTTAATTAAGGTTAACACTCATGTACTAGCTGGAGTAGTCCACAGTAGTTGGTATATCGATTGAAAGCACTAAGGGAAGTTTTGAAAAATGTGGTTATTGAAGTTGGAAATGAAACAAGTCTCCCGTGTAGGAGCGGCTGGACTAGTCGATGGTTTTTTCTAACTATGGTTTGGATGATCTTAGTGATCAGTGTCCTTCATACTCCATCACAGAATCTTACATGTAGGTAGTGAACTTGGATGATTTGCAATGATTCACAAGTTGGAAATGGTTGAATAATTGGGTTATGACGAATCAAGTGCAATACTTGGGAGTTTAACAAGGAGATGCACATTGGTTTGTGAAGCTAGCGGACATGTTGGAAACTAGTTAGAATGCAATGTACCCCACCGCATGCCTACGGAGGCACTCTAACCTAAAGTTTTCTTAGTGACTTTGAGGCATAGTGTGAGGTCCCCCGTTTACCAAGACCACAGATTATCCACGATACTTGGGAATTTGAGGTTATGATAATGATTAGATGTTTTCTTTATGAGGACAGTTCACCCAATTTGGTTTCTCTTACACACTTTCTTTCATACCTTACTTGTAGCTTTAGCACCGTACTAGGTAACTTTACTCATAATGTACCTTTGCATTGGATCTGCAGGTGGATAGGAGTAGCCACAACAGTGAGCGGCTCATTCTTGGAGTTTCTCTTTTTATGCAGCTACATTTTTGTGGTACAATACTGGTAGCTTTTACTTCTTTTACTTTACTTGCAGTTTGAGAAACATGTTGATGAGTATGTATGTATGGACACACTTTTGATGCATACGTGTATATTTTTGTCGATATGGAGTGTAATGCATTGATAGATATGAATGGGAGAGAAATTTTAAATTCTAGTCTTCTATGCTTCTCCTACTTATATCATTGTGTATTTCGAATATGGAATTTACGTGCGTGGAATCAATTTGCTGAGTACCCCGGATCTTGAAGGGATGACGGTTGTCACAGGTAAGCCTCACAAAGCCGTCCTTTAGGAGAAAAAGTTTGTTAGCACGAATCAAAACTTTAACGTTGTCTTAGATTTATTTGGACCTACAAAATCTAAGTTGTAATAGGAAATCAATATTATTTTGTATTTGTTAACCACTATTCGTATTTTATTTGAGTTTTGTTTCTTACAATTAAAAACCTATCTCAAAGCTTGAAAAGCTATCCAAACGGATTCAATATGAACAAACAACCATCGATACGTTAATAAGTGAAAATGTTGCCAATTCAAAAATGATGAGTTATCATAGTACAGTATAAATGATGAGATTAAACATGAGTTTTCACCACCCAAAACAACAACTCAAAATGGTGTACTTGAATGCAAGAATCACATACTTTAGGAATGCATTTGAACTATACTATATGAATGTAATTTAGCACATTACTTTTGGGCATGGGTTGTAAGTACCACATGATATTTATTGTATAGAAATTTAAATCACCCTGGATTAAAGAAGATATCTTTTGAGCTTTACTTTGATCACTCATCTAAAATAGGTTACTTTCAAGTTTTTGTTTGTAAATGTTATGTTCATAGCAATAAGTACAATCTTGACAAGTTTGATCCTAAAGGTGATAGAGGTATATTTTTAGACTATTCCTCACAAAGCAAAGCATACATAATATTCAAAAAGAAAACTATAGCTATCATTTAATCAACAAATGTTTCATTTAATGAGAATTGTAAAAATACTGATTCACCGCAAGTACTTAAGAAAGAAGACGAACTACAAGCTCAGGATAATTTTGGTATACTAAAAATGGAGAAACCTCATGGTTCTCCAAAAAAATTTCAACTTTGCTAGAGATCATCACAAAGAACTTGTGATTGTAGATGCATATAAAGGTGTTCAAATAAGTTCTCACTCGATACATTCACAGCATCCACCTTTATATCCCTCAATGAGTCAAAGTCCACATACGGGCATGCAATGATGAATATGGTTAATGGCATTGCAAAAGAAATTCGTTCATTTTTAATGAAATCGTGTATAGGAGTTAGGACCCAAACACCTAAACCACTCGGTTATTGGAACCATAGGAATAAATTAGATGAAGCAAGAAACATTATCACGAGTAAACCTAGACTCGTTGTACAATGATGCAGAAATTTTGAGGAAACATATGTACAAATTATAAGAATTGTATTAATCAAAGTTCTTATGATATTTGTTTGTTATCAAGGTTTCAAGCTATACGAGATGGACGTTAAAAGTGCTTTTCTTAAAGGCTTCTTAAAGGAAGAAATCTACTTTAAGCAACCCCCAATATTCAAATATCCAACACACCCTGGTTATATTTTTAAGCTTAAGAAATCCATTTATCGACTCAAACATGCACCTAGAGCATGTTACGAGAGGTTAAAAGACTTTTTAATCAACTCTGATTTTACAATATGAATAGTTGATAGCACTCTTTTTATTAAAAGAAAAGGATCTTTTGATTGTAAAAGTTTATGTTGGTGACATTACTTTTGGTTTTAATGATGCACCCTTTTGCAAGGATTTTGCTAAAGATATGCAAGAATAGCTTGAAATGAAGATGAAAAGAGAAATGAAGTTCTTTCTTGGACTCCCGATAAAACAAATACATTAAAGTATTTTCTTTTCACAACATAAATACACAACAGAGATCCTAAAGAAATTAAACCTAGAAAAGAGCGTAGGAAAGGGCATTTCAATAGCACCATCAACACATTTTTATCAAGATGATGCTCAAAAATTCGTTGATTAGAAACTTTATCGAATTATGATCAACTACTTTATCCAATGGCAAGTAGGCCCGACATTCTTTTTAGCGTCTTTTTAGCTATTTGTTTCAAGTTTTCCCAGAGGAAAGTTACTTAAATGTTGCTAAAAATATATTTTGTTATTTGATTTTAACTGCAGTTTTTTATTTATTTTATCCTAAAGTCCATTACATAAATCCTCTTGCATATAGCTACAACGATTAAGCCAGTAGTTAGATTGATTAAAAAAAGTACTAGTGGTACCTACCAATTCATGGGGAATTCTAAAAAGCAAAAGTAAGTTGTATTAATTATCATTGAAGCGTGGTATATTGCAACCACTTTAGCATATTCCCAATTAATATGATAAAACAAACTCTGTCTGACTTTGGACTATCAATTAACGAAAATCGTATTCTTTGTGACAATACTAGCATCATTTGACTAAGAACAGTGTTAATCACTCAAAAAACAAGCATATAGATGCATGTCATTATTTGTTGTGAAAATATTATGAAAAACGAGATATGTATGGAATGTGTTCCCATAGAGGATCGGTTAGCAAATATATTCTCTAAAACTCTACCGACTCCTTAGTTTGAGAAAGTCGGAAGAGGTCTTGGCTTATTCACATGAAGATATATTACATAAAATATTTCCTTTTATATCTTCTCTCTAAAAGCCAATGTGATCGATGAGTATAGATATAGTGATGGATGAGGTCTAATCGATTAGCACTTGAGACATGGCCATTCATATGCCTCACTATCTTTAAATTCCATTGAGATCCATAGAGATTATTCTATATATATATCATCTGATGGCTGACAAGAGGACACTTACACATGCCTAAATTGCACTCTACTTTTAAGGAACCTCTTCTTTTAATGGTTCTTCTCACATCTAATAAAACATCCCTCATAACTCTCTCAATTTTGTCTTTGATATCAAAATTAACGTAGCTTTTTAACCTATCTTTTCCAGAAAGACCCCCATATTTTTTCGAATTCCCAAGAAAATCCAAGCAAGCAAAGGAATTCTCACCAAAAGTTCAACATGATCGATCATCGTCTACCACGGTACAAATTTCCTTTGATTTATTTTTTGAATCTTTATAATCAATTAGTAGATTACTATTCTTTGTTGGCTCTTGCAACAAAGTCTTACCAAACCCAAACCCTTATCTGGACCATGGCCCCCAGAAAAGCTAGATTTGACAAATCCTCCTCATCTAGCCCCTCATACACAGCAGCCCGAGACTGCCTACTTCACTACTCATGCCTCCCCATCTACATATGTCGACCCATAGACGAGGGATCGTTTGATTATAACTTCTCTAATCACCAAGCCTTCTTTCACTGAAAAAGTGCTCTTATACCCATGGACAAAGAGCTTCCATGATTTATTGCATCTCTCGTCTTGTAGCAAAGTTCTACACATGCTTAATTGATAGAAATTGTTAATGACCACATCCATGCAAAATCGCATATTTATTGTGGTCTCCGATGTGATCAAAACACTCTTAGTTGTTGTAACACATGACTCCTTCTTGGCAACTTTGTAGCTCTTGTTTCTATTAATGCTTGTCATGAAGATCTCCTCACACTTGAAGTGCTCACTGAAGGGAGGCTTGACCTTGTACGTCACTGAGATGCAGAATAGATGAAACAAATTCGAAAAAGACAAGACTCATCGTATGAGAAATTTAGCAATCACATTTTTATATGGAAATGATCTCCACATTGTTTCACGAACCATACAAGAGGGAGGTAACATCTCGAACTTAGGTCTAGGGATCGTTATCGAGGAAAGTTGGCCCATACAACTAGTTCGATTTGAGCCTAGTTGGACCCGCTGACAACCACCTAAAATGCTTAAGCTCAAATAGTCAAGTAATAATCCTCCATTATAACTCACTCCCAAGCATCGTGAGTTTTGGATGTGGGACTATTTTTAGGGTATGCGACCTTAACTACTTATATTGGCAAGCACTGGCTCCCACTGATAGTGGTAGATTCATGCTCCATGTTTAATACCCCTTAGGTACCATTTCCATTATCAAAGGAAATCCACTCTAGTACCATTTGTTACATCTCGAGCTAAGGTCCCAAACCATTATCGAAGAAAACTGGTCCTGACAACTTGTAGGGTTCGATCCAGTTGGACCCGCTAATAACTATCCAGAATGCTTGAACTCAAATTGTCAAGTAGTAATCATCCACTCTTATAACTCACTCTCAAACTTTGGGAGCTTTTGATGAGGAGCTATGTTTCGGGTATTAGAGGAAGGATTACCTTTAATTTTTGTGGTCTCTAATGAAAGAGACCTCTTGAGTTGAGTCTGATCAGACAATCGTTGCACTCACGAGCATGATGATGAATCTCTCGTGAGCCTGAGAGATGAGTTTCCCATCCTTATCCGTGCTAAAAAAAGTGATGTAAATGATTATCACACTCTTGTATTTCATCTTACAAATTTCTATTCTTATCGTGCATGAGGCATGTAGAGGAAGACATTCCCTTTGTCAATTAGATATGCCAACATTGAGAGATAGGGAGAGAGGTAGATGGGCAATGGGGAGAGTGAGAGAAAGGGAATAACTAAAGGGAATAGAAGGGAAGGACGCTTACTCTCTCTTCTTTCTATTTGGATTAAGACTTGATGGAGCTTTAGTTAAATGAAGTGAAGGAAGATCACTCCCCACTTTTACGGGAAAAAGTGGGTGTCCATATTGATTTTTGTGGGGACTTATATCCATCCAAATCAAGCCTTTGGACTTGATCTTTAATAATTATATGGAATTATCTCTTGATAACTACCATAAATTATCTTGGGACAATTAGTTAATCATCCTCTGAAATAATGAATCCAATTCATTAGCTCAAAATTAAATGTACATCGAATCTACATTTAATTAACGAAGAATATAAATCCAATTCACATTATCATTAGTATAATATATATGTGAATCACGTTCATATGTCATAAAAATATATATGAGTCCAATATAAAGTGTCAGTCATGTGAACCATATTCACATAATCCTAGAGATAGAGACAAAAATAAGAATTTTGCAATCCTTATTATTCGAATTATCAATTTCTTTGATACATGGCACCTAATAAAATTAGGACTAATGTGTTGTGTTTGTGAATACTTTTGAGATGATATCAGGAAGATTGTATGGATCACATATAGTGACTTAACATTAGATTAGATCTAGTATTAGGGCATTTAACCACTTGAGTTATCTGATTGAGTCCGATACCGAACCAACTCTCCAACTGACTCTAAAAATTTCCAAACAGATTTCCATCTCTTTAGATATATATTCATCTTTTCTAATTGAGATTCAATCTAATCAAATCCCATTCATTTGATCACCAAGTAGAGTAACAAAAGCCATTTGATTACATCATTCCCTTGTAATGAAAGAGCCATGGTATATAACTCATTAAGATCACATCAACCTCGAGTGTTTCCAATATTATGCACCCTAGATAGTGGAAGACTTTGAATAACTTAACGTTTATAGACCATATTTGTTGTCTCCTATTATGATTTATTAACAGATTTCTCAATCGATCATTAAACAATAATATTAATCACATGCTTTCTAAAATCATATATTAACATTCTATAATTCATATCCCAAAATAGGAAGACCACCATTGGAATTCTTTGTGACCCAATGTCTCATAGTGAGATCTTGTCTTTAAGTTCAGTAAGTATGAACCTGCATTATTCCTTTGAGAGATCATGTATCTCGCACTTTCTTGTATGCACACCAGCTCGCCAATATATAAAACCGGTCAAGCCATCAACCTATTGGTCTTTCAAATATGCACATTCGTGTGTGTGAGGTGTACGTGTGTGTGTTGTTTGTGTATATGTCTATGTTAGTGTATGTGTGTCTATGTGTGTTTGTATGTGTGATCGTGGGCATCTGCATAAACGTGTGAGTGTACGTGTGTCTATGTGTATGTGTTTGCATCTCTCCCTCCCTTTCTCTTTGTTTGTGTATTTATGTGTGTGTCTATGTGTCTCTATGTGTGTTCATCTCTGTGTCTCTATGAGTCTGTATGTGCCTATGTATGTATGTGTACGTGCATGTGTGTGTGTGTGTGTGCATGTGTTGAAGGGAGGCGAGAGGCATTATGAAAGTATGTGTATAGGATCGTAAATCCCAATTCATCGTATGAGTTGGGATAGCAGCGAATAGATTAAAAAAAATCGATGAAACCACATGGAATGGGAACCGTTCCCTACATGTTCTGTCATATGATCACACGAACAAAAGGATGTACATCGATGTGTGATTGTGATCCTTGAGTCTCTAAAGGAAGAGACCCCATGTCTCAAGTCCGATCTGAAGGAGACAACACTTGCAGATGTGAGGATGAGTTATGTGCTTCCTGTAATCCAGAAAGTTGAGGTTTTTCATGATGTGCGAGGTCAAAACCTCCCTTCACTCACAATTACCACATTCTCAACTGCTTGCCACAAACACCAAATGTCATTAGCTACCACTATAACATTGTCTAGTCATAAATCATTGAAGCTCTACTCCACCATCAATATGGCTCCAACCATGTGTCTCTTATAATCAAGGTTTTGCCTTTGTAGTGTCAATCCACAAGGCAGATCTACAGTTATCGAAGTGACCTCAGACAAAACCTCGCTTAGTCAACAATTAACCCACAATAAGAATCAAGCAATAAATATAAAAAATGTGGAGTTAAAATTTACTACAACTTTATAACAGGTGTGTATAGTGCAAGCATGTGTATAGGTCAAACTCAGGGAGCAAACGGTAGATGGGGGCAAAATAATGCGCACAAAAATTTGCCTTTCATCCCTTGTCCATATTTATTATTTTATAGGGTTTTTTATTTTTATATGTTTTTATGGATTTTTGTTTTTATAATTTTTATTTTTGTTTTTGGTTTTATATTTTTATATTTTCTTATATATTTTCGGATTTTTGTATTTTTTTTCTTATAAAATACATATAATATAGCTATATAAGGCCATATGTATAATATAAAGTAATATATTTATAAATACTAGTAAATATAAATAAAATACAAAATAAAAATTGTTTTTGGATTTTATAAATATTTTTAATGTTTTTTTGTAATTTTTTTGGAATTTTTGCTAATCCGAAATTGATTTGAATTTTAAAAATATGAAAAAAGTCCAAAATTACTAAAATCAATTTTAATATATAAATATTTATGTAAAGAAAATTATAAAATAGAAAACATATTTTTGGATTTTTTAATGATTTTTTATATTTTTATAAAGGATTTTGGGTTTTCATTTTTACATTTTTTCCTTTTCCATTTTTAGTGATTTTTAGTCTGTAGTTAAAACAGAATAAAATAGAAATTTTATATTTTTTTGGAATTTTTCAAGGCATTTTTATTTTTTTTGGTATTTTATATTGTAGACAAAATAAAAATAAGCTCTTTTTGATTTTTAATAAATAGTTAAAATACCCAAAAATGCAAAATAAATTCAAAACATCAAAGTACATGCTACCAAGAATCTAACTCTAATTTTGCATAATTTTAAGATCTAAGGTACTATTTTTAATAAATGAAATCCAAGCACCAAAAATACATAAGCTGGTAGGGGCATAATTGCAAATAAAATATACAGTAAGGGCTCAAATGCAATTTTTCCCATATATATATATATATATGTATATTTAATTTTATTGGACCAAATGTAAATACAAAAAGTTGCAGGGGTGTCCTTGTAATTTTCCCAACTCACATGGGACGACACGTAAGCTGAGCTGGACTGGACCCAAATGCAATTAAAATAAGTACAGGGGCCGATTTGCAAAATTTCCAATTTATTTAAACATTACAATTTATTTTGCAGAACTAAATAATAAATATACAAAAATATGGGGCAAAAGTGCAATTTACCCCATATACGCGCGAAGATGGACGGTTGAGGTTCATTCACTTGATACGCGGTGTCTTCTCCTACGACGATACCGATTCAGCGATGAAGAATCTGGATTAAATCACCTCGTAGATCGAACGCTCTTGAGCAGGGTTGATCCAACGGCTCTGGCGTGATCTTGGCATCATGGTCCATTGGACGGCAGAGACGAAGCTTCGAAGAATAGGGAAGAACACCCCCGACTTCGAACTTTGATCGAGTGGCGCGCGAGCCTCCGACCTTCTGATGAATCTACGATTCATCATATTTATTCATTTATTTTAGCTTAAAATCCCTTATAAAACACTTGTATATAATACTAACTCCATGTTCTTACTAATTTGCATCTGTGTATAAATATTATATATTTGTATATAATTTTAACCTAAAATAAATAAAGAAAGGAAGAAAGGAAAAATATAGAAAAGAAAATAAAAAAAGGAAGATTGTATAAATATAATAGATACAGGCTGACCCGAATCCTGAGAGAAGTCAAGATTGACCTGATCGACCAGGAATAAAGTAGGGGGAGATAGGGTCCTTAATCAGAAAATCCAATAAAAATTGTGTGTTATATATATTTGTATACTTTACTATTTTATTTGTACATAAATTGACCTCAAATAAAATAATTTTCAAAACAAAAGTTGTAAGTAAAAATGTTTCCTAATTAATAAAAATAATTGCATAATCAAATCATGTACAGAATAAAAGCAACCACACTTGGAAAAAGCCACTAAGCAATAATTGAAAGACCAATTCCGGCTCCGATATGAACTCAACATGAAAAAAAACTCATTTCCATTGTATTCTAATTTAAATTATCTTTAAAATGGCTATAATTTCATAATTTTGGAGTTACGGGTGAAAAGTTAGCTTTCTAGGGTGGTTTGTGCAATTTTCCCATGTATTTGTACATATTGTATTTTGTAAATATTTTCAAAAATTATTTAAAATAAATATATAAAAATAATAATAATAATTTTTCAAAATAAAAAAACTAATTTGCTTATTTACCCATGTATATAATGTCATATATGTATATAACATATATAGTTAATTTTCTTAACTAACTATCACAAAAAAATCACATTTAATTTTCAAATAAATAAAGTGATGAAAATACACAAAAATTAGTTAATTTTTGTAAATATTTTTTAAACACTAATTGCTTTTATCTTTATCTCATTTCAAATTTCTTCTCTTATCTCTTATCCTCATCCAAAAATTTAAAAATTCAAATTTCATTCTATCTTTTAATATGGCTCCTCGTCTCTCTTTTCAACTGGGTCAATCTTTAGTGAGAGGAGCCCGATCTCCGAGAGTCTTCTTATCGCAGAAGGGTGCCTAGCCTCCGAGCCGTCCGGTGACAGCGAGTCGGTCTTCGTCGAGGTGATCAAGGTCTTTTTCGCTCCTAAGGTGAGATCCATTCTTTTTCTTATTTTTATCTTAGGTTAATCTTAGTTTTTTTGCATCTTTATTTCGTCGCATTTTTATCAAGATCCTGAAATTCATCACTGTTTGATTCACCATCAATCTCGAGTTTTCATCTCATTATCACGATCTCTCCACGTTCACGTTCCACCTTACGCAATCTCTCAACTCCTGCCACGTACGGTGGCCGGAGACTCGGATCCATTCCTCATTTCTCATCGGATCCCCATTCACCTCTTCTGTTTGATTTTGGGATCGAGCCGTCGTGCTTGTGTCCTCGTTTGTTTATATATATAAACGATATATATTGTTTTCTTTCTCTCTAACATTTATTTTGTAGGATCATCTAAAAATAAAAAAAATAAAAAAACATTTTTTTCTATTTTTTTTAGTTTCTCTCTTTCACATTTACAAAATTAAAAATAAAAAGTTTTTTTTATTATTTTTTACATTTAAAAATTTTAAAAATTAAAAAAAAAAAGAGAAGTTGTCGGCGGCAGCGCCGGCCGCGCCTCCACCACTTGGACCTCTTGAATCCACGACTACGCCACCGTCGAAGCCCTCCCCATCCACGGGCGGTGCCCGCGCCGCGTGCCCCCAACGGCGCTGCCCGCATCACCGTCCTGCCTCACGCCTCCACGGTCGAAGCACTCGACCGCCCAGCGTGCCTCCCCGTCAGGAGGCCGCCGCCCTCGAGCTCCTCCACTGTGCACGGCCAAGCTCCACGACACGGCCCCACAGATCCGCCATACGAACGCAACTTCCTTGCCCCCGACCTCGCCTCCTTCCTCCGCATAGCAGTGCGCGTCCTCTGCGGCGGTGTCTCCGTCGCCTTTGCATCCACAGTGACGCTTCCACTGAAGGCTCACTGACACCAGCGCTTGCAACTTTCCAGCCATCTTCATCCGCACTCCATCGCGCGATCCATGCGCCACCAGCCTGCAAGTGAAGAGAAGAGGACGGCGGTAACGACACCCCACTCTGCTAGTGGTTTGTGAAGACGAGAAGGGCGGCGCACCTTGGCCCCCTACGAGGCCCTTTTTTGTTAGTTGAAGGAACGAAAACAAGAACGAGAAACCCTATCATTTAAAAATAACAGAATATTTGGGCAAATTATATTAACGCAACTAGGAGTTTTGAAAATTGCAACAACGCCCAGCTCCAGTTCAAGTTTTAAAAATTTGGGGAAAATTGCATAAAAGTTCCTTGATATTTCAGAATTACAAGAAGTTCCCATCTGTCCAAGACACGTGCTTAGCATGTGTTTAACTGGGTAATTTGCATTTCTGTCCAGCTCGTTATTTCCTATTAATTTTTCATGCAAAAACTTTGAACATCTGCAAACTAGTCCCTGAATTCCATAACTTTATTTTGCTTGCTTTTCTTATTAGAATAAATATTTTTTCTTTCTCGATAATTTCTAAAAAAAGTATGTTATGCTCCTGATGTGTGTATCTTTCTAGCATAAATTTTCATTGTATTTTGAATTCATTTATTATTATTTAAAAATCCAAAACAGTGTCTTTTATTCTTTCTGAAATTTAAAAATTCATAAAAATTTGAATATTGCTCTAAAAATTCCAAAAAAAATTAAAGTAGTTCTGTTTTATTGTATTTTAATTTTTATCCAAATTTCACGCATTAATTCTTTTCAAAACCCAAAAATATTGAAAAACATCAAGAATCTTATAAAAAAACTCAGAAAAATCTATAAAAATCAAAAAATCGTGATTTCAGTTCTTGTTTGTAGATATTTGCATATATTTCATCGTAAAAATAATTTCCAAGAGTTTTATTCAGTTAAAATATTTTTAAGATGTAAATTACTCCATATTGTGCATTATTTCTCATTTTTGTCACTGTTTGATTTTTAGAAAAATACAAAAACATCTGAAAATTCTAAAAAGTTCCCAAAAATATTTCAAAATCCTTAAAACCCAAAAATATTTTCTCTTGATTTTTTTGAGCATTTTTTATATAATTGAAAAATGTAAAAAGAGTTTAGTGTGCGTATTTCTTATCTTGTGCATATTATCTGTTATTTGAAAATTAAAAAAATAAAATCACTAAAAATTTGAAAATCAAAAAATTAAAAAAAATAGAAATTAAAAATTAAAAAAAAAATAAAAAAATCCACAAAAGCCAAGGATAGTTTGCCTATGAGATTCCTGCTTTTCCTCTTAATTGATTTTTCGTCGATTACTTGAATAACCCTCGGAAATTGTAGCCCCCTTGAGTTCGATCCTGTCTGTTATACAGGTAATAATTAGCAAAACATTTCTCTTACTACACATTATTCTCTATAATTATTTTGCAGCGAGAGAAAAGAAAAAGAAAAAATTGTTTATTTGTCGCGGGATTTTTGGGGTAAACGACACTTTCATATATCACTTAAACCAAGCCCCGAAGATCCTACGTCAACAAAATGACACCGTTGCTGGGGAGGCACGGCAAGGGTAGTTAGGTTTCTCTTTTGACCTGCTATTCTTGGTTGTAAATATATATTTACATTTTCCACATTCACTCCATTGTTCATATTCATTATTTCATTTCATTTTTTCTTCTTATATTGGTAATTGTGTTTCTTACGCATTCTCTCTTTTCTTTTTCTTACGAGGACCCGCGAAGCGAAGGAGGTGATCCTAGGAGAGCCAAAGCACCCAAGCGACGCGGAGACGGCTTGATTCTTCACCGAGCCGCAGGATAGCGTGAGAGGAGGAGAAGAAGAATTGAAGGAGACCAAAATAAGACTTTTTTTTTTATTTTTTTTCTAACATTTGACCCTTGTAAACGGACATTCATTTGTTGCGGGGTCTATTTCGCCAAGTGCCGATGCGCTTGGAGGACCTCACCGGTTTTGTTTTCATCACCTTATTTTTCTTTATTTTACATGGATTTCGTGAGCTATCTATTGATTGCTTTAATTAATTTGCTTGAGCTAGGTAATTAATTAGGTCCAAACTCCCTAAACAAGAATTTCTGTACCTATAGAGTAGAGCGTAATTTGGACTTAGTAAAATTAACTTGTTCTTGCCCGTTAATAGAAGCTATCTTCTAGGACGGTTCACTTGCATCATATAGGATAGTTTACTTTTCTGTATTTAAATTTTGTACGGATCACTTGCATGTAGTGTGCTGGCGACAAGATACAAATCTCTAACCCCTGCATGCATCATTATTTTTAATCACGTATTGGCATTTCCGATCTCCTTCCTTGTTTTCATTCACATAAGTTAAAAAGGAAATTGGACACTTGGTAGGCGATTCTTTGAATATTTTAACCAAGTGACAACTGCCTAAAATACGGGACTGCTAATGAAAACTCGACCCTAAAATAAACACAAGCAAAAATCATTGTTTTGAGGAGAGTAACCCCCTCATTGTTTGGTTTGTATGTAACGAGAGAGCGATCCGCACATTAGGATAGAACCACGTCCGAACTCTTTTCAGACTACTATATTGGGTTAGTCATTCTCCATTGAGGATCTCTCTAGTAGCCAGTAAAGCGGCTCGCGACGTCCTTAACAGATTGAATTGATCGGGTAGTCGGTAAACGGTCCGCAATTTATACTGGCTGGGAAAGATCTAACTTTGAGATTAGGCCAGTCTCTTGGGAGAATTGGGTTCCTAACAGCTCACTTTTATTGCTTTAATAGATTGTATTATCACCAAACTCTAAAATTGACAAGATAATTGACCTAACCTTCACAGTCTTCACATTGAGTTGAGTTGATGAACTGGGGGTTTCTATTGTGTTTGATTACTTGTGTGCATACTCGATCCTTCTGTGCATTTGCGCCTTTTTCTCCATATCTTTTGACTTGACCCTCGTACTCTCCCGATCCCGTCTTTTGTTTCAGAGATGGCCAACTGGAGTTATTTTAATCCGATCTTTGCAGATACCTCGTACCCTCCAGCCGATCCACCTTTCTTTTTCCAGGAGGATTTTCCTCCTGATTTTTGTGCATATCCGCTTAACCCATTATTTCAGGAATTGGATGATGATTTTCATCCACCCTCATTCCACTCACTGACCCTGTAATTTTGGAGTCACCTCTCATGATGTCCACACTTGAGACCTTGAACCATATGATGGAGCATATGAATTCGAGGATTACCAATCTATTTAACATAAATGAGAGTCAGAACGCTGCTCCACTATTTGAGGATATGAATTCACTTGAGGATAATCATGAGAGCTTGCAATTGCCTAAAATACAAAAAATGAGAAAATTTTAAAAATCTAAAAAGATTCTGGGAGACGCATTGTTGATTCATTTTGTGAGGAGGACCCAAATGCCCGATCATTTACCCACACATCTATCCACCACATGTCCCAACTTTGACCTCAAGGATTCAACTATACAGACTGCTCTTGGCAATCCTTGTGTAAATGCAGATTCCGATCTCCTCCCTTGTATGGAGGAGGTCTAAAAATTCAAAAGAATATTGACTGAACCCGAAGTGGTGGCCACTATTCATGAGATCATTAAAGCCCCACTTCAACAGGCCATGATAGATTTATCTACTCCTCAACACAAGAAGAGAAAGCGAAGGAGAATATCTGAACATCTTAACCATGGCACTGCCTATGCCATCTCTCACCATCTACATTTTAAGAAAGGGAACATTGCCACACCTCTTGTGAGTTGCTCCGTATCTGACTATTCTTGTGATAGCACTCTCGTTGATGGTGGTTTGTCAATCAATATAATACCCTTCTCTATGGCACAGTCTCTTCATCTTGGGTCTCTCAAGAAAATCAGGATGATAGTTCAATTTGCTGATGGATCTATCAAGAGGCCGAAGGGTATTTTAGAAAACATTGTCATTCTTATTCAGGGCATGAACTTCACTTCGGATTTTGTCGTATTGCCCATGGATATCTCCATCCCTATGGAACACCCTCCAATTATCCTGGGACAGCCTTTCCTCGCATCTGCGGGAGCCGTTATTGATTATGGTTTAGGAGAGATTTGCTTCCGTTCTGATGTAGGGAGCGATGTGTTGATCACTACACCCACTACTGACCAGAAACCTGCATATCATGAGAGTGTGTTCGCATTAGCCAACCCCAAGGACCTTGACCTTGATGATAATATCAGATATTCTTGTTATATGTTGGATGATAATGAAATCCAAGAATTCCTCTTCAAGGAGGAAGACTCGGAAAGCATAGACCTTAGATTTTACCCTTCTGGTATGTGGACATGCATTGATGACATCCGTAGGATTTAGACGATAGACACCCTAGAGTGGAAGGCAGACTTTGAGACTAGACAGGACGGACATGATTTGACTACTTTCACTGATGAGTCCATTCCTATTCACCCTGATTTAGATGAGACTGATAAGACTAAATTTGATTTGATTGCTTTTATAAAGGAATTTGGGCCTTTTGATAAAGATGATGACCCGGTAGAGGCTCACTAGGCTAAAATTGATCATACTTTTTCTAATAATGATTTCGAGCCTTTTTACTTTGATGTTTGCGAGACTTCCCAGGCAGGACATGACCACACTACTTCCACTAACCTATTCGTACCTGCACACGCTGACATTGCTGAGGATACATTCTTTATCGATCCTGATCAGTTCATATCTAATGATAACCCCAATATCGACCTACACCTTGTCAGATTTATTCCTCAGCGGTCCCGCAAGAAGGTTCACTTTCGACTTTCCTGATCTTGGTACATCCACTCCTCTTGTATATCCTTTCGTTTCACTCTTTCTTCTTTCGTTTTATCATTCACCCCTTTTTCTGTGTGTGTGTGTATGTTATACTTAGGATGTGCTTTATCCTAAGTATAGGGGGTGGATGATTTGTGTTGGTCATATTCATCATGTTCATCACTTCTGTTGTTGCATATACTTAGGGATACTCTACCCTAAGTATAGGGGGTGATGGTATTCATATCATTTTTTTTATTATTTTTGAGTCTGTACATTCTCTGCATCGGTTTTTCCCTTTTGTGCAGTCTACTATAGTTAGGATTACTTGATCCTAAGTAAGGGGGGATCACCAACTTCTCTCATTTTTATCTTTTCTTTGAGTCGTTGTAGCATAGGAGTCTTTTCACTTTTCTATACTTAGCACGAGTTATGTCTTCCTTTATCGCTCTCTGATCACTATGAGGACATAGTTCGAGCTAAGTATAGGGGGTGTCGTATATATTGTGCATATACTTTATACATAACTCGTACTTTTTAAGATAATTATTTTTGGGGATATGTGTATAATTTTGTAAAATCTACGTGCGTAAAAAAACAAAAACAAATAAAAATAAACAAAAACAAACAAAAAAATCTTGTGTATACTTTACTAACCTTTTTTTCTTTTTGAAAAAAAACTACAAAACCAAAAATCTATAAAAAGTTGCATTAAAAAAACTCTTTTGCATGTGCATCATTTTTCCTTTCTTTTCCAAAAATCCATAAAAAGTTCAAAATTGAAAAATTGTTTCAAAAAAATGCTTTCTTTTTTCATTATGAATACTCTTGCATTTGCATGTGCATTTTTAGGATAGTATTGATATTTAAACTAAGTATGGAATAAAATTGAAGAATGGAGCTTAGTTGTGTCTTAATCCACTTAATTTTAGAGGAACCATATAAGAACTGGAGCTAAGACTTTTAGGTCCTAGTGACTTAATTCTTTGAGTCCATAAGACTATGTTCACATGTCATCTTGATTAGTCTAAGTAGAACATTTAACAACGCACGCATGATTCTATTAGACCATGGCTTATCTTGGACAAGCACTCCACACGTAGCTCTTCGTGGATGAGGTAGTGAGGAGGCAGAATCTTTTGGCTTGGGGTAGCATACGAGGGTAGTACATCTAGGCAGAACCTCTCATCTTCCTCTAGGGAAGGAAGTACGTCTCAACCTGGTCTAGCGATGTTGAGGTCTAAAGATAGGATGCTTTGGGGTTGCAATAATGCTTCAAAAGAGAGATAGTCTATTGGCTCAAGAGGAAAAACTCCTTATGTACATGTTGCACCTTGTATATACTTTCAAAAAAAAGTATGGAAAAATACGGAATCTCCAAAAGTGGACCGGCCTAATTGAAAAGTAAAATTCATGTCAGATTGTATACAAGGATAAAAAAATTTTACAATAAGATCTTCAAGGACAAATTTTTGTAAGCTTGCAGCGGATGACTTGGTACATCGGTCATGCATCTAAGGATAAGTAGCTACACTGATTACCATCCACTCTTTTCACCATCCCCTCTTTTTGAGCTGGTTGTACTTGAACTTAGAAAGGAATATCTCCACTCCTTGAGGTAAGAGTTGCAAGACCGGGGAACTAGAGTTACCTTGTTGAGGGAGGTTGTTTCTTTGCTACTTTTGAGATGGGGAGCTATATCTCACTTACACCGTACAAGTAAAGATTCATAGTCACAAGAATTTGTGTATGTAGACGTGTGACCTGACTGTTGAGGTGACCTGAATAGGAGTTCTTTGGAACTTAGAGGTTGTTAGGTTTTAAATCCATCTCCCATTAAGGCTCCTACACACTAATAATCCAAAGGTTTAACAGAGCTCCAAACTACAATTTTATCAGGAAAAGTTTATATTCAATATTGTCCTAGCTTTTTTTATTTTTCCTTCTTTTTTTCTTTCTTTTATTCACTTATTCTTTCAAATAAGTGTTTGCTAAGGGACTAGCAAAGGTAAAGCATAGGGGGAAGATGAATCTGCGATTCGTCATTTTTATTCATTTATTTTAGCTTGAAATCTCTAATAAAACACATGTATATAATACTAACTCCATGTTCTTACTAAATTGCATATGTGTGTAAATATTGTATATTTGTATATTATTTTAACCTAAAATAAACAAATATAAAAAGAAAGGAAAATAAAGAAAAGAAATAAAAAAGGAAGACTGTATATATGTAATAGATACAAGCTAAGCCGAACGCCGAGAGAAGGTCAAGACTTGACCTGATCGACCATGAATAAAGTAGGGGGAGATAGGGTCCTTAATCAGAAAATCCAAAAAGAATTATGTGTTGTGTATATTTGTATACTTCACTATTTTATTTGTACATAAATTGACCTCAAACAAAATAATTTTCAAAACAAAAGTTGTAAATAAAATTTTTTTCCTAATTAATAAAAATAATTGCACAATCAAATCATGTAAAGAATAAAAGCAACCACACTTGGAAAAAGCCACTAAGCGTTAATTGAAAGACCGATTCCGGCTCCATATGAAATCAAATTGAACCAAACTCACTTCCACTGTATTCTAATTAAATTATCTTTAAAATGGCTATGATTTCATAATTTTTGAAGTTACGGTGAAAAGTTGGTTTTCTAGGGTAGTTTGTGCAATTTTCCCATGTATTTGTACATATTGTACTTTGTAAATAATTGTAAATATTTTTATTAATTATTTAAAATAAAAATATAAAAAATATAAAAAATATAAAAAATAATAAAAAAATTAAAACAAAAAAACTAATTTGCTTATTTACCCATGTATATAATGTCATATATGTATATAACATGTATATGTAGTTAATTTTCTTAACTAACTATCACACAAAAAATAAAAAAAATCACATTTAAGTTTTAAATAAATAAAGTGATGAAAATACAAAAAAAAGTTAATTTTTGTAAATATATTTTAAACACTAATTGCTTTTATCTTTATCTCATTTCAAATTTCATTTCTCTTATCTCTTATCCTCATCCAAAAAATTTAAAAATTCAAATTTCAATCTATCTATTAGTATGGCTCCTCATCCCTCTTTTCAACCGGATCAATCTTTGGTGAGAGGAGCACGATCTACGAGAGTCTTCTTGTCACAGAAAGGTGCCTAACCTCCAAGTCGTCCGGTGACAGCGAGTCGGCCTTCGTCGAGGTGATCAAGGTCTTTTCCGCTCCTAAGGTGAGATCCATTCTTTTTCTTATTTTTATCTTAGGTTAATCTTAGTTTTATTTTTTATTTTTTTTGCATCTTTATTTTGTCGCATTTTTTTATCTAGATCCTAAAATCCATCATTGTTTGATTCACCATCAATCTCGAGTTTTCATCTCATTATCTCGATCTCTACACGTTCATGTTCTACCTTACGCAATCTCTCAACTCCAGCTACGTATGGTAACCGGAGACTCGGATCCATTCCTTATTTTTCGTCGAATCCTCATTCACCTCTTCCATTTGATTTCGGGACCGAGCCGTCGTGCTCATGTCCTCAATTGATTATATATATATAAACAAAAAAACTATATATATTTGTTTTCTTTCTCTCTAACATTTGTTTTGCATGATTATCTAAAAAACATTTTTTTATTTTCTGCTTTTTTAAATTTCTCTATTTCGGATTTACAATATAAAAAATAAAAAAAAGTTTTTTATTACTGTTTACATTAAAAAATTAAAAAAATTTAAAAAAAAAAGAGAAGTTGCCGGCGGCAACGCTAGCGCCTCCAGCGACGCTGCCGCCGGTCGCGCATCCACCGCTTGGACCTCTTGATGCCACAACCGTGCCACCGCCGAAGCCCTCCACATCCACGGGCGGAGCCCACATCGCACGACCCCAGCGGCACCGCCTGCGTCTCATTCCGCCTCACGCATCCACAGCCGAAGCATTAGGCCGCCCAACGCGCCTCTCCGTCAGGAGGCCTCCACCCTCGAGCTCCTCTACTACGGCCGACCAAGCTCTGCGACACAGCCCCGCAAATCCTCCACGCGCAACTACCTCGCCCCCGACCTTACTTCCTTCCTCCGCACAGCAGTACGCGCCCTCCGTGGCGGTATCTCCGCCTCTGCATCCACAGTGTTGCTTCCACCGAAGGCCCACCGTCACCAGCGCCCGCGACTGCCCAGCCATCTCCATCCGCGCTCCGTTGCGCGATCCACGTGCAACCAACCCGCAAGTGAAGAGAAGAGGACGGCAGCGGCGGTACCCCAATCCGCCAACGGCTTGGTGAAGACGAGAAGGGCAACGCACCTTGGCCCCCTGCGACACCCCTTTTTGATGATTGAAGAAATGAAAGCAAGAATGAGAAACCCTAGCATTTAAAAATATAAAAAGAGATGTAGGCGAATTATATTCACGCCACTGGGAGTTCTAAAAATTGCAAAAACGCCCAGCTCCAGTTCAAGTTTCAAAAATTTGGGGAAAATTGCATAAAAGTTCTTGGATATTTCACAATTACAAGAAGATCATGTCTGTCCAAGACATGTGCTTCGCAAGCGTTTAACTAGGTAATTTGCATTTCTGTCTAGCTCGTTATTTCCTATTGATTTTTCATGCAAAAACTTTGAACATCTGCAAACTAGTCTCTGAATTCCAGAACTTTATTTTGCTTGCTTTTCTTATTGGAATAAATATTTTTTCTTGCTCAATAATTTCTAAAAAATTATGCTATGCTCCTTATGTGTGTATAGTTCTAGCATAAAGTTTTCATTGTATTTTAAATTCATTTATTATTATTTAAAAATCGAAAACAATGTCTTTTTCTCTTTCTGAAATTCAAAAATTCATAAAAATTTGAATATTGCTCTAAAAAATCCAAAAAAATTAGAGTAGTTTTATTTTATTGTCTTTTAATTTCTTTCCAAATTTCACTCATTACTTTTTTCAAAACCAAAAAATTGAAAAACATCAAAAATCTTATAAAAATCACGGGAAATTCTACAAAAATCCAAAAATCATGATTTGAGTTCCTGTTTGTAAATATTTGCATATATTTCATCATAAAAATAATTTTCAGGAGTTTTGGGCATTAGAATTTTTTAAAGTTACAAATTACTCCAGGTTGTGCATTGTTTCTCATTTTTTGCCATGGTTTGATTTTTAAAAAAAATACAAAAACATATGAACATTCTACAAAAATTCTCAAAAATATTTCAAAACCCTTAAAATCCAAAAATATTTTCTCTAGATTTTTCTGAGCATTTTTGATGTAATTGAAAATACAAAAAGAGTTTGGTGTGCGTATTTCTTATCATGTGCATATTGTCCATTATTTGAAAATTAAAAAAAAAATAAAACACTAAAAATTTGAAAATCAAAAAATGAAAAAAATAAAAAAAATCCACAAAAACCAAGGATAGTTTGCCTTTGAGATTCCTGCTTTTTCTCTTAATTGATTATTCGTCGATTATTTGAATAACCCTCGGGAATTGTAGCCTCTCTGATTTCGATCATGCCCGCTATACAGGTAAATAATTAGCAAAACATTTCTCTTGGTCCACATTATTGTCTATAATTATTTTGCAACGAGAGAAAAAAAGGAAAAAATTGTTTGTTTGTCGCAGGATTTTTGGGGTCAATGACACTTTCATATATCACATAAACCAAACCTCGAAGATCCTACATCAACACCTCCCCTTGAGTATCCAAGAGTACAAAAAGAATCCTGCTGGTGTTGTATATCTGTTATGTGGCACAAAAAGGACTGGGGGCCACCGGAGCTCTCCAGCGAGGTCGGAGAAGTTGGCAATCCCAGGTATCTCCGACGAGGACCAGTATCTCTTCCCTAGTGATTCCTCGCTCTTCGTACCTGCACGGGATAAACTAAGGGACAAGGGCAAACTGCCGCGTCCTGTTAGAAGGGAGAATGGGCGATGGGAGGACAATAGGTGACGCTCTCCGACGATAGGCAGAGAATGGAGAGTGGATCTCTAGATCCACGAGGGATCTGGGGTGAAATGAATTGCCTGGGGTGATGAGAAGCGGTTGGTGATAGAAATGAAGGTGGAAGGGCATGTCTGAGACTGGCGGCTCACGGTGGAAACGTTTGGCGGATCGGAGCTCCGGTAGACTACAAGTCGGGCTTAATACACTAAATCACTCACCTAATTACTAAAATAATTGCAGAATTAAAATACGGGAAGTAAATGTTAACTAAAAGAATAAAAACTCAGCTCTTATACCTGGGTTCAACGCCTGGGAGCAGGGCCGACGAGATGGTCGTGGGTGCACCTCCTTCGTCCTCTAACAACCGCCAAGCTCCAGGGGATTCCTCCTATCATAAGGATACATGCTAGGCCGGAGTTGAGGGGTTCTAGGGTTCATGTGATGACCAAAATTAAAGGAGGAGAAGGAGGTAGTTATTTATAAACATGGATGAGCACCCTTATTCAAGGATGATTTGGCGAGATTTGAATCTATGTACATAGAATCTCAAAGGCCGGCGTGAATTAGGGGATATCAAAGATGAAATCTCATGAAGAAATCAAGCATGATTGAATAATGGATCGAACAGGAAAATGGCATGAAAACACGGGATTTGACCGTTCTGACACCAATCAGAGGCGTAGGGGAAGTTGACCGGAGATCAACGATCCATGGCCTCTAATTGGTCCAAGTAGGCCCACTAACGGACAAAATAGTACAATTAATCAAAAATAATTATTTAGAAATAGTATTGGATTTTATTAATTTTTTATTATAAAATAAAAAATTATTATAATTTTATGTAGTATTTTATTATGATTTTTATTTTTGGTGTTATTTATTAGTAGTTTATTTTTAGGGATGAATTTATAGGTATATTCATCTATATTTCGACTATTTTATTTTTATTTTGTACATTTTATTTTATTATTTTATTCTCTTATTTTATATATTTATAACTTATTTGTATGTACATAAATATATTTTTATTATATTTTTATGATGTTATTTGTATACTTAAATAAATAAGGGTATATATTATATATGTATACTTATAGGTATTTTATATATGTATTATATTCATTATTTTATTTAAATGTATTTTATTGGGTTTTATTTTGGAATTATATTTATAAGAGTATAAGAATATAAAAGAATAAAAAATAAAAGAATAAATTTCACTTTTATTCATATAAATGTATTATCATTGGTATTTTTACCTATGTTCTTTAGGTTTATTTTATTTTAATGTTTTATTTATGATTTTATTTTGGTTTCAATATATATAAGTTATAAATATTTTTTACAAAATTATAAAAAATATATAATTATAAAAATTAATAAAGAATGAATAAATTGAATATTTTATTCGGGTATACTATACAATGAGGGTCCAAAACCTAACTTTCACATCTTAACTACAAAAAATATGAAACAACCTCCATTAAAAAGCTTATTAAAAGTTATATAGAATTAGATGTGATTTGATATATTTTGAGCTTTTATTTGGAAGATTGGGTATGTGAAGTTGGGATTTTGACTTTTTATTTTGTGTATAAAAAATACATTGTGTGCCACTTTTGTACAAACTCAATTTTTTATTTTTATTTACATTATTATCTACAACTTTTATGTTCAAAGTTTCTTTATTTAATGAATAAATAATAAAGAATAAATGGGTGTCAATAATGCTTTATTGGATGAATAAAAGAATTGGGTTTTTGTTGTATTTTTTGCCCTTATCTCCCCCTACTTTATTCCTTGTCGATCAACTCATTTCTTGACTCGGTCTCAGAGTTTAGAGTCATAAAATATCTTTCATATTTTGTTCTTTTTCTTTTCTTCTCTTTATTCTATAATTTTGGCATTAAAAACCATATTATTTACACAATAAATGCAATAAATGATGAATGCTATTTTGTACAAATTAATGCTATTTATATACATTAGCTAGGGTGTTTAAAACCAAAATAATAGAATAAAGGTGCTGTAATGGAGATTCAACAATCTCCCACCACTAATCACCCCAAATCCACTCCATTTTGTCATTAACCCAATATCACCAACACTCATTTCTCCTCATTAACAACCATTGCAGCTTCCCTTCACCACTTTCGCAGCTCTGTCTATTATAGCTCAAACCCCTCACACCCACCCCACCCCAACTATCTTCTAGAACCAATATCATCGCTCTACCATCTTTTTTCCTCGCCACTGATAGATGCAACTCTAGTTTCCTCGAATTACCTCCTCATCTCTACTTCAAGATCTTTATAACTTCACCAACTTCTCCCCCCACCATCTACTACTAAAGCCTTACTTTTCTCTCCTAATATCATCAACAGTTGTGGCCCCATTTCACTATTATCAGCTTCTCTTTTTAACACCAGCCATCATAGTTCCACTCTAGCATCATTACATCTCCAACACCCCATGATTTCTCTTACTCATCTCCTAAGATGACTATCGATGCGACATTCCATAGAAAAGGACTTTCCTAACCAAGTTAGAGTATTTGAAATGTGATTGGTAATTGAAAATTACTCACGCTATCAATCAAGAAAAAATGACCTATTAACCTAATAAAGTGTGGTTAAAGTATCGAGCACTAAGAAATGAAATTAGTACTTGAGTTAGCTCAATACATTTTTTTCTCTATCAGATGAGGAAAAAAAGATAAAACAATGATACAAACAATCGTACATGATATTTGGATAGTGGAAGATAGAATGATGGAAGAAAAACACTAAATATTAACAAACAGATCATATTAGCTTATTGATTTTTAGACTAATTAAGAAACTTAGACATATAGTACATTTTAAATTGATGAGAGGGATGACCTCACATCACGGAAATTAAAAAAGATGAATCAAATTTAACAAATAAGAGGATCATGGTATGAGCAGCACAGCAATCATAGAACAAACAAAATCGATTGCAACGTGAAACCACGTGGATATGGAAAATATTTCCTCATCATTTCGTGAAGTAGGGATTTATATCTCGGATGCATGCTCTATAAGAAAAGACCTTATTATAGTATGATTTGATAACACTGCAATCTCGAGTGTGCTGATGAACTATAATCCTCCCTCCAACTTGAGAGATGATTCTCTCCACTAGTTGTCCACTCCAAAATGATTTAAACAGATCACTTTTATTTTTATCTTTACCTCAGGAATCGATTTCTTCTTCAGCATGAAGCACGAAGTAGAAGAAAACTCATCTCACAATTGCGCACACCAACAAAGAGAGGATGAGGCTATAGTGGATGACAAAGGGTGAAGGAGAGAGAGGTTGATGGGGAAGGCCAAGAGAGAGTGAGAAATCAAAATCTCTTCTCTAGTTTTCTCCTCTTGCATATAGGACTAGAACACTTGAATTAAATTGAAAAGAGGAGGCAAGTCTCCCCTTTTATCGTAGAGGGGGTGGTGGGACCATGTAGAGTAGTAGAGAGTTTCTGAATTCAATGTCTAAAAAGATTCGATCTTCAATAATTGTGGGGTTATTTCTCTAGAAAATTACTACCAATTTATATTAAGACAATTATAAACTCATCCTACCACTGAATTAATCCAATTTGGCAAAATAAAATGTTAATCTACTTTTATTTATTGAAGAATGTTAATCAATTAAAATTAACATTAATTAATAATGTGAATCATATTAGCATGAGTCATGATAATGAATATATATATCATATTAATATTAATTAGTGTGGATCTATCCAATTAGTTATGTGCCAACAATGTGAACCATATTCAAATGTTCTCTTATATCAATCAACCATAATAACAATCATTATATTGATTATCAATTTTTAAATGTATGACTCCTAATCCAATTATGACTTGTGTATTGCATTCGCAATTACTTGTAAATAATTTCATGGAGATTACGTAGGCCATATATAATATAGATTTACATATATTATCAAGATTCAAACTGCTATGATTTATATGAGTTGATCAGATATCTAACTAATTATGAACACACTTTCTGAACAACTTCCAACTCTTTGTATCTAGAATATGGTTCTATGAATTGAGATATTATTCAATTCATTCTCAATCATATGTCATATAAGTGGAGTCACTAAAATCCATTCGATTTCATAATTCCCTTGAAATGGAAGTGTCATAGTACAATATATTACATTTATATCGAGCTTGAGTATTCCCAACACTCGTGCACCTTACATACTGAAAGACTTTGATTTGAAGGAGGTTTTAAATGTAAAGCCCTAAAAATCAACCTCTTCAAATCCTATTGTGTATATTGATATTAGATATAGCTCAACGAGACGAATCCAACTGAAATTGTTTCACCTTAATCGAAGGCCAATTCGAATAGTTATGAATTTTTGAGAGCAAGGAGTTGACGTCTGTTAAGCCTTCATTAGCCTTAATCACCATCACTACTACTCATAAGTTTTGATTGAGAATACAAATGACCATTAAGCTTACTGATCATGGTTAAGGAATTGATCAAGGTTTGGTAGATGTTAATCACAGTTACGAATAACTAATCGTAATTAGTGGTAATGAAGAGTCAGTAGCGAAACCATAGGTATTGTGATAAGCTTGGGCAAAACCATGGATTGTGAAACCATGGAATTGAGGGAAACCATGATTTTGGGCAAAACTATGGGTGAAAACCATGGATTCTAAACCATGATTTTTAGGGGTTGGGAGAAGGGAAGAAGCACTAGTAAAGCACTGCCGGGAAGAAGAGGAGAAGGAAGACGGAGTGCTCCTCTCCTCGATGACTTCGGGAAGGAGGTAAGTAGATCTTTTTAATTCATGTTTCGATCCATTTCTTTGAATACACATTTTCTTTCGAATTTCTCTAGAAATAAAGGGAGACTCTGTCGAAAGTTTCCTTGAAATATCACCCGATGTAGGGGAAAACTCTGTCAAAAATTTTCTTTAGATATCACCCGATATAAGGGAAAACTCTGTCGAATATTTCCTTGAAATATTACCAAATATAAAGGGAAACTTTACTGAAATTTTAAGAGAATTCATGTCCTTCATGTTCTTTGTGTTCTTTGCATTTTGTATTCGTTCTTCGCCTTTAACGCGTGTTCATATTTTTGACACATAAATGAAATTTAATGATTTTAGGAGCAAATACGTTCCTTGTTGAACATGAATCTAGGTAGATTGGTCACATTTTGATGTTAATGATCATGTAGCGAAATCCTGCCTTTTAATGTTGGGTTTTCAAGTTAAACTGAATAAAAATTCTATTTATTATTTTATTACTTATGAAGAACATTCACATGCTTGCTTTGTGATTTAATCTAAAATAATTGCTAAAATAAAGTTGGTAGTGAATTATCCTTGTATCTGTTATGATTTATGTTCAATATTATATCGATATCAGTTGAAAATTGGCATGGCATAAATGGGATCCAATTATAATTTTAACATTATCTTTTAAGGATGACAGGTAGTAGAAACTATAGGTCAGGCAAGCAACGTGTAGGTTTGTTAGAAGAATATCCGTATTGGTAGGTCATACCTAGGTGGTAAATGGTTGCCTGGATATGTTGAGCGTGTGAAATAATTTTTTTTACAATGTGTGGTACTCGACCATCATTAGGCGAGTTGACTGACTAAAGATGGAGTCATGTCACGTGGATGCAGGGGTGGTTTAATAATGGTTGGATCACAATAACATGTATTTAAAGCCGCTAGTGTATGTTATTAAAGGTTAGCATGTAATTTTAAGCTACCGAGTCTCCAAGGGTGGTGTGCTTCCTTATTTGTCAAGTTGAGGGTTTGGAACCCTAGATAATAAACAAAATAGAAATTGTCATGGTAGTATTGAAGGATTGGTTGAGACGATGTACGTGGGCATAAGATCACGAGATCAACGCAATCTCCAATCTCAAAGTTTCCACAGCTTTGGAGTCCATGAGAGGTGAGGGAAGTCATCTGAACTAATTCCTGACATGGAATAAAAGGAATAGCACTTAATCTAATGAGAAGTAATGAATTTTTCTAATATAATAAGTTTTGCTAAACTACACTACTTCTTTACTTTTCTCTTCTTCGTTACTTCGCACTCGAATCCTTATCCTATGATTTCTGAAAATCCAACAGGTATTGGTGAGCCATCACAAGGACCTTGACCAGCTAGTCAACCAACCAACAGTAGTAGCTTATAGTATAAGGTAGTTAGCAGTTCTTTAGTTCCCTTTTCCTTCAGCTTGTTGTACTTGTAAAAGAATATGATGGGATATGTTTTCTATGTAATCCTTATTTTGTGAATGGAAAACTATGAGATGCTTTCTCTATGCAGTATTTTATTGCAGTTTGTTTCTGAATGTTAGCTATTATTATTAGATAAAGCTATTGCTGAGTAACTAGACTGGTAAATGTGAGGATCCGATGACCCATAATTGGGTCATGACAGATTGATATCAGAGCCCAGTTACTCCAGTAGTTTATTCAGTAAATGATAGCTATTAACAGTATTTCATAAACAAAGGATATGTTAAGATCCTTTGATAATAATAATTGACTGTAAAAATATTATCATTCACAAATTAGAGTCCCTAGTGTACACCGTGCTAGGTAGAATAAGAACTAATCGATTATCTGATTTATCTCAGGATCATGGCAGATTAGAACTTGGCTAAGCAAATGGATGCGATGATGACAATGCTCCAAGAAATTGGGCAAAGGAAGCATGCATTAGAGAAAAAACTTGATGGCCAATCTGGGAGACCCAAGGCATCTAGACATGTGGATGGTTGAGAGTTCCGTTCACCTTTCCGATGAAGATTATAGTTAACATTCTTCCATTGAGTCCGCTCCTACCACAACTGAAGGAGTAATGGAGAAGGCTCTTCTTAGACACAAAACATTATTTGACAATTATCGAAAGGGATAGATTCATGGATTCAAAGACATAGAGGCACTTGCTGAGGCGGAACTATGGCTTGATGATGTCAGCGGGATATTGAGAACAATACATGCACCAGTAGACACTTGGGTGTACTTTGCTAACTACTCTCTAGCAGATTATATCAGACGATGGTGGAGCGTTATTTCCAAGAAATTAGTAGATCATGTTCCATGGAATACCTTTGAAGAAAGATTCCGAGCACACTTTTGCCTCTCCCATTGGGAAGAATTGAAGAGAACGGAGTTGGCTTCTCTTACCCAGGGTTCCAAGACTTTGTGAGATTATCATATCTACGTTATCAAGCTACTACGTTACTCCCCATATTTAGAAGCTTTACCACAGGAGTGTCTTACCAAATTTATCATCAAGATTTAGGGAGATCTTAGAGAGAAGCTTGCGGGTTTCAGAGCCACCACTATAGATGAAGTCGTGGACATCGTCTCTCTTATTAAGATGGAAAGGGGTGAAAATCATCAAAGAAGAAGCTTCCACTTTACTGGAGAACCATCCAAACACAAGACGAATCACAATTGCAGAGATCATCGCTATCATCCAGCTAGCTCAAGTATAAGCTCGCCATAGACGTTGGGTCGAGAGCTGTCAGGAAGAGAGGGTTTCTCTAAACCTCCACTATACCCTCGTGACCTAGCAGCATGAGCAAGTACCTTTGTGATTGGGTCTTTCAGCTCATATAGGAACATGTACATGTTATTATTATCATCAAGAAGGTCACTTTAAGAAAGATTATCCACAGTTGAGAGGATCTGAGATCAAGACAACCCCAACTAACAGTGTGGCATCTATCCCGAGCAATGGAGCAACACGTGGAGGAAGAAAGGGTAGAGGTCGAGGCTCACAAGGACTGTATCATATGTAGCAACCATCACGAAGTATTGCGGGATTTAGCTTGTCTATTCCTAATGGCCAGCTTGATGCAATCACTGAAGAACAAGCTTACAATTCAGGCACGGTCGTATGAGGTATTGTTACTATCCTAGGTCTTTCTATGCATGCCTTGTTTGATTCTGGTGATTCGCATTCTTTCGTGGCTTAACATCTATTGCCCACTTTGGGCAAGATTCCTATAGGAGTACAAAATCCTTATATGCTTATGGGACCATGAGGTCAAGTATTTATAACTCAAGAGATCTTAGAGGACTGCATGGTACAGATTGCAGGACAACGGTTACTTTCTTATATGCTACTTATTGAAATGGACGATTTTGACCTAGTCATTAGGATGGACTGATTGGAAAGGTATCATGCATGAGTTGATTATTTCCAGAAGATAGTAACTTGCCGCCTTCCTAACTCCATAAAATTCCAATTGCAGGGGTACCAAGGCTATTTGGCATACGTATATACTACTACAAAAACAGAGCGAGTGATAGAATATGTACCTATAGTATGTGAATTCCCTTATGTTTTTCCATATGAACTACCTAGATTACCGCCTGAGTGGGAGACTGAATTTGAAACTCTCTTGTATTTGTTACTCGGTCAATCTATATTTCCACCATATCATATGGAACCAGCCGAGTTACGTGAATTAAAGGTACAATTGCATAAACTCCTGGTTAAAGGGTTCATTCACCCTAATACTTCACAATTTGGTGCACCGGTTCTTTTTGTGCGAAAGAAAGATGGTTATTTGAGACTATGCATTGACTATCGACAGTTAAATAAAAAGATAATAAAGAACTGATATCCTTTGTCACATATAGATGACTCCTTTGATAAGTTATAGGGATCTAAGATCTGGATACCATCAGTTAAGAATAAGCTACTCGGATATTCTTAAAACAGCCTTTCGTACTAGATACAAACATTATGAGTTCTTAGACATTCCTTCTGGACTGACAAATACACCAGTAATATTTATGGATCTTACGAATAGAATATTCAATCAGTTCTTAGATCACTTTATGGTAGTATTTATTGAGGATATACTTATTCTAAGAACAAGCAACAACATGAGCAACATCTCAAACAGGTACTGGAGACACTAAGGAAGAATACGTTATATGCCAAGTATAGCAAGTGTGATTTTTAGTCAACTGAAGTATCCTCTCTAGGCCATATCATTTCTTGGGAAGATATCTCTGTTGATCCTACAAAGACTATTACGGTGGAGTTGGGAGCGTCCAAAGAACATAATAAAAACGATCTTTTCTGGAACTAGTTGGGTATTATAGAAGGTTCATGAAAGACTTTTCATGAATAGATTTGCCTTTCATTTGGTTAACTTAGAAAGAGGTATTGTTTGTATGGTCTGATACGTGTGGAACCAGCTTTCAGACACTAAAGGAACATTCAACCATTGCATCTATCATTACTTTACCCTCCAACAAATAGGATTTCACTGTATATACCGATACATCTAAGGAAGGACTCGATACATTGCTTATGCAACATGAAAGGTTAGTAGCATATGCATCACGACAACTAAGGACACATGAGCATAACTATCCAATCATTATCTTGAACTTTTTGTGATTATCTTTGCTTTGAAAACATGGAGACACTACATTTATGGCATCAGTTTTGATATCTTCACTGATCATAAGAGTTTAAAATATGTGTTTGATCAAAACGAGCTAAACATGAGACAAAGACAATGTCTAGAATTATTAAAGGACTATGATTGCATAATCTCTAGAAACATGGGTAAGGGAAATGTGGTAGCATATGCCCTTAGTAGGACTTATTTCCAAGGCATGTTGCCAGCAATCCAATTCTGGGGTGTGCTAGTAGCATTAAGTGAATGGCAACCTTTTGACATTAATAAATACAACAACCATTCATCGTCGATATAGACTGGAAATTTGGGATAAAATACATAAAGGTTAGGACGATGATCCACTTTTAGAAGACTTAAGATAAAAAAAGTAGAAAGAAACGAAATTGATGGATTTCATATACATGGTGGTTTATTGTATAACTATCATAGAGTCTGTGTACCTGATAATCGAGATTTGGTGAGGGTCTAAAGTAGTCCACACAAGACGAGACCACAGTGTCGCTAAGCGACCGCTCACGAAACCTCGATCAATCAAGTAACCCACAAGTCGGAATCAATCAATGAAAAGCAATAGGTGGAGTTAAAATTTATTATAACTCTACAAAAGATGTGTATAGTGTAAGTAGTGTAGAGTGTCGAACACAGGGAACAAGCAGGTAGATCGGGGCAAATTAATGCTCAAAATGTGATCGTGAATTATTTGTCTATAAGTCTCTTTTTTGTGGGTTTTTTAATTTTTTATTTGATTTTTAAATATACAAATGTTTTTTAGTGCTATATTTATAAAAAATTTATAGTAATAATAATATAAAGAATAATGACAAATATATATAGATATCTATATATAATAAGAGAGATATAAATGAAAGAAATAGCAAAAATATTTTTGGATTTTTAAAACATGTCAAATAAATTTAAAAATAAAGATTAAAATATTTTTGGTATTTTAATTAATTTTGCAAATGTTTTTAAAATTTTTATAGAAAAAAACAAGTAATAAGACAAAACAAGCAATTCTATACTTGGAAAAATAAGACAAATTGGACACTCAAAAAACAATACTATCAATAGTTCAAAATGATGTCCTAAAATTATATCTATTTTTTTTTCTAGATAGCGAAGATTATATAAAAGAAAATAGGACTTTGTTTTTGGGTTTTGAACACTAACAATTTTTAGTGCTTTTTACAAGTTTTGAAGTATTTTTGAGTTTTTGGATACTAGACTAATATTACTCAATGCTCTTTGGATATGATATAGATATAGATGAGAGCAAACTACAATATGTTTTTGGTGTTTTTCTGAGGTGTAATGAATATGCTAAAAATAAAAGATAGCAGGAAGGCCGAAATGCTATTTTTGATTTTTTTTACTATACAAATAACAAGATAAAAATACAAAGAAAATCCCTGATTGTAGAACAAACTCAGGGGCACACTAATATATTTTTAGATTTTCAAATAGATGAAAGAGGCTCCAATAATAAATCAATAACTCAAGATATTGTAGAAATTCTACATGACAAATCTCAATACTTTTAACGAAATTTGGAAACAAATTCTGCCCTACTATTTCCTACAACATATCCAAAAATGAGCAAGTAATATAGAGTACTAAAAGAGTTATTAACAAAATAAGCCAAATCAGTATAGGGGGTGTCGTATATATTGTGCATATACTTTATAATAACTCGTACTTTTTAAGATAATTATTTTTGGGGATATGTGTATAAATTTGTAAAATCTACGTGCATAAAAAAACAAAAATAAACAAAAACAAATAAAAAATCTTGTGTATACTTTATTAACCTTTTTTCCTTTTTTGAAAGAAAAACAACAAAACCAAAAATCTATAAAAAGTTGCATTAAAAAAACTCTTTCGCATATGCATCATTTTTCCTTTCTTTTTCAAAAATCCATAAAAAGTTTAAAATTGAAAAATTGTTTAAAAAAATGCTTTCTCTTTTCATTATGCATACTCTTGCATTTGCATGTGCATATTTTAGGATAGTATTGATATTTAAACTAAGTATGGAATAAAATTGAAGAATGGAGCTTGGATGTGCCTTAATCCACTTAATTTTAGAGAAACCATATAAGAACTGGAGTTAAGACTTTTAGGTCCTAGTGACTTAATTCTTTGAGTCCATAAGACTATGTTCACATGTCATCTTGGTTAGTCTAAGTAGAACATTTAACAACACACGCATGATTCTTTTAGACCATGGCTTATCTTGGACAAGCACTCTACACGTAGCTCTTCATGGATGAGGTAGTGAGGAGGCTGAATCTTTTGGATTGGGGTAGCATACTGATAACACGATAGTCCACGAGGGTCACCATGATATAAAAATGTTGTCGCTGAGGCGACCGCTCACAGAAGACCGGTGTTAATCAGCAACTAACCCACAATAAAAGAATGTATCAATTAAGCTCAAAAACAAGTGTGAATTAATCTTTATTACTCTACCACAAGATGTATAGTGTCTAAGTATGTAGAGGTCGAACCACAGAGAGCAATACAAAAAATGCATAAGCCTACAATGTGCATCTATCACAGAGTCATCCAAGTGTGAAGCCTATTTTTGTGGGTTTTTGAATTTTATATATTTTTTTCTATTTTATTTATTTTTTTTATTTATTATATTTTTTATGATATCATTAGGTAATATATATATATAATATAAATATATAAATATATGTATACCCATAGAGGGTGAGTATATAGCTTATAATACATACAATATATAGGTATATATAAGGATAATAATTATATATATATTTTTTAGGATTAATAAATATATATATAAATACATATAAGTAGTTAGATATATATATATATATATATATTTAGGGAGTACATATCTATATGTAAAGGGGGACTAGAATATTTATAAAAATATACAAAAATAGTCAAAAATTCAGGAACAAAGTCTTTTTGGGATTTTCATGTTTTTTACTATTTTTTGTTTTTGGGAATTTTTCAAAACATTTTTAATATTTTTAAATAGCAGAATAAGAGAAAACAGGGAAATAGGGGCTGACTGTAAGAAAAATAGGAATTAAAAATGGCAAACAGCCTCAAAAATTTTCCACACTATTTTTCTAATAAAGATAATAAAATATAGGATAAATAGAAACCGAGTTCATATTTTTCTGATTTTTCTTTGATTTTATGTATTTTTCTGAAGTTTTTGTGTATTTTTGAATTTTTAAGGTTTTTCTTTTGAGATTTTTAGGGATTTTTGGACTGACACTAAAATAGGACAAAAATACATACTAGGGAATTTTTTTGGAATTTTAGAGTTTTAATATTTTTTTGGTATTTTATAAGTTAGATAGTAAATAAAAGACATGTTTTTGATTTTTAATAAATACAAAAATACAACAAAATTAACATCCAAAAATATGGCGTGTGAGAGCATGTTAACAGAAGCTTACATCCATTTTTGCAAGATTTTTCAAATTAAAATGAGGGACAAAATAAATGGACAAAGCATACAAAAAATACATGGCCTGGCACGGGTATTTTTGCAAATAAAATAAATGACAGGGCATACCTGCAAAAATCACAATAAAAATGAACGTGTACTTTTATTTTCAGGATCATTTTACAATTACAAAAACCCGGCGGGGTTTAAATGCAAATATCACGCGCCTCACGTGGGTGATGCACGTGAGGCGCGGAGGGACTAAAACGTAAACATAAAAACATTAAGGGTCCTTTTGCAATTTATACAACTTATTTACAACTTAACCTTTTATTTTGGGTATTAAACTATAAACACAAAAAGCGGGGGGTTAGTGTGAAATTTACCCCTAATAAGCGTGCGATTCGACGGTTGGACCGCTCCCACTTGCCATGAGTCGTGCTCCTATCAGCCGATGACGATTCGCAGATGACGGCGGAGATTAGATCAGCCTCACTGATCGGACGGTTGATGCGGCGCTTCATCTGACGGTTCTGGTTCGATCTGGGCCGACTCCTTCGATCTGACGGTGCTGGAGGTGCTTGGAGGAACAGGGAAGAAGCTCGCCTCCGGCGAGCTTCGATCGTGCAGCATCGGCTCCTCCGGGCATCTCCCTCGCCTCTGACGCGCTCTGCTCGTAGCTGGCGACCTTCCGCATCTTCAGAAGGTCGCATCATGGCTCCTGGAGGTCCGAGTCGCTCGGACGAGGTCAGAGAAGTAGGGGACCTCCAGAAACCTCTTCCTGGTTCGATTCGAGCCCAGAAGGGCTTGATTCTTCGTTTGACCTGCAGAGGAAGAACCGGGGGCGAGAGGGCTACCTCCTCGACCCGGGGTTTTGAAGCTTGGCAGCAAGATGGAGTGAGGCGGAGGGGCTCCGACGAACGGCGGAGGTGGAGCCCCGATTCGCCAAGATCAGGAGTCCTGGGTTGGTCAAAGGTGATGGAACGATGGAGAATGCGATGGGTAGTGAAATGGGGTGCACGTGGCGGTCGGAGACAGTGGGTTTCACAGTGAAGAAGTCGCCGGAGCGGAGCTCCGGCGAACTTCGAATTTGGGATTTTAAGCTACAGGGATTAACTAAAGACTAATCTAACAACGGGAATTAAAAACTAACATTAAAACCTAACAAACAAGTATAAAAGGACAGCTCTTATACCTGGGGGCCACCAGGGAGCAGGGCGGACACCGGAGCTCCGCCGCGACAAAATTCTCCTTCCTCTGGCCGATTCAAGGCGCTGGAGCACTCCCCCTGTCACGAGGAACGGTCCAGAAACAAGATCAAGGCTCTTGGTTGGAATAAAATTGGCCAAATTCGAGGAAGGAGGCGGAGCTACTTATTTATAGACATTGGCATGGAGCCTTATTGACCGGCGATTATTACTTAATCCAATGAGTATCTGATCGATCCAAGTTATTGGCGGCCATCATGGATAATCAGAGAGCAATTCTTGTGAAGGAAGCGAGCTTGAACGATGGACGGGATGGCCGCAAAAAATAGAGGAAATCGGGGGAGTTGACTGTTCAGAGGCGCCAGACCTGGGATGAGAGAGTTGACCAGGGGGTCAACGAAGGCCGGCGCCCCATTGGTCCACGTCAGCCGCTAAAAGACAAAACAGGAAATTTGAGCCTAAATTGATTTATTTACCATAGTAAATGATTTTATTTGAATTTTCTTAAAACATAAAAAATGTGTATTTTTTCATGTAGTATTTATTTGTGATTTTTATTGAATTTTTCGAAGTGTTTTATTATGGTTTTAATTTAATAATGTATATATGTATGTATTTACATGTATTTTTGTGTATTTTATTTTTAGTTTGTTTATTTTCTTTTATTATTTTATTGGCTTATTTTATAAA
Source organism: Ottelia alismoides (assembly GCA_037367405.1). Taxonomy (NCBI): domain Eukaryota; kingdom Viridiplantae; phylum Streptophyta; class Magnoliopsida; order Alismatales; family Hydrocharitaceae; genus Ottelia; species Ottelia alismoides. Next base: position 144,367 of record JAZKJV010001241.1, read on the forward strand.
TTTATAATTTATTTTTGTGAGTATAAAGGTATTTTTATTTAATTTTTAGGAGTTTATTTACATTTTTAAATAAATAGGTATATGCATATGTAAGTATACTTATAGGTATTTTACCTATATATTATGTATATTTTATTTATTTAATGAATTTTATTTGTTTTTATTTGGATTTGTATTTTTAATAAGTTATATATAATATATACTTTCTTATAAAAATATAGATGAATAAAAAATAAAAGAATTAAAATCCCTTTTTATTTATATACATTCCTAACATATGTATTTTGCCTATGTATTACATAGGTTTATTTTATTTTACAAATTCTTTTTAGTTTTCTTTTAATTTTAATATGTACATGTATTCTATACATTATTTGTAAAATTCTAAAAATATAATTTTATACAAATAATGCATATTGAATAAAATGGTTATTTTAATCAGCCTTGTATACAAGGAGGGTCAAAAACCTAACTTCTACAGATGAACTCCAAAAATTATAAAACTAATTTTATTAAATAGTTCTTGGAATGCTATATACAATAAAAGGTGAGTTTGGTGATTTGGAGTTTTTATTTGCAAGATATGGGTCTGTGAAGTTGATATTTTGGCTTTTTATTCTGTGTATAAAATGTACACTGAGTATTATTTTTACACAAACTAAGTTTTGTATTTTTATTTACAGTATTATCTACAACTTTCATGAACAAAGTTTCTTTATTTGATGAATAAATAATTATGTACAAAATAGGTGTCAAAAATGCATAAATAAATGCATGAATAAATGAGGTATTTATTGTACACTGGCCTTTATCTCCCCCTACTTTATTCCTTGTCGACCAATTCCATACTGGCATTGGTCTTGGGGTTTGGGTCATAAAATATTTTCAATATTTTACTCCTTTTTCTTTTCTTCTCTTTATTCAATAATTTTGGCATTAAACACCTTATTTAATATGTAATTACTACAATGAATGAAGAATGCTATTATGTCCAATTTGATGCTATTTACATGCATTTGCTGGGGTTTTTGAGGCCAAAATGATAGAATAAAGGTGATGAAATGGAGATTCATCACCCCCCTATACTTGCCTTTGCTAGTCCCTAGCGAACACTTATGCAATAAGTACAAAAAGAATAAAGAAAAGAAAAAGGAGAATTAAAGAAGGATAGAGTGAATAGGGGTGCTTTCAGTGCAATGCATGTCTTTATAAAATCTGAATTTGGAGCTCCTGTCAGACCTTGGGTGTAAATGTGTGTGGATCCTAGTCAGGAACCAGCTCTAAAATACAACAGCCTTCGATAGTCACAGAACTCGGTTCAACCCACCTCAATAGCCTGGTCAGAACTAGTCTACCTCATACGTAAACCCTTATAACTATGAAGCTGACTTGTACTGTGTAAGTGATAGTGGCTCTCCCCAACTGAAATGATAAAGGAATTGACTTCTCCAGAATGACAACCCAATGATTCCCCAATCCAACAGCTCTTTCCTCGAGGAGCAGGGTATTCCCTTCTAAGTTCAAGTGGCAACCAGCTCAAGAGGAGGGGGTGAAGAGAAGAATGGACGGTAGCCAGTGTAGCTACCTATCCTGGGATGCAAGACCAGTGTAGTCAAGTCATCCAGCTGCAGGCTCACATATTTGTCTTTGGAACTCAAGCTTGCTTATTGACTTTGTACATACTTTGCAGGCAGTTTATTTTTGTACAGGCCTGACCTTTTTTTTTCAACATACTATTCACAGCAGCATTTACATAAGGAGTTTTTCCTCTTGAGCCAGTAGACTATCCCTCTTTTGAAGCTTTATCGCAACCCACAATCTCTTGTCTTTAGACCTCATAGCTATTGGACCAGGTTGGGGTGCACTTCCCTCCCTACACGAGGACGAATGTTTCCACCCGTGTGCGTCTCAGACTGGCAAATCCAACCCCCTCACCACTCCAACTGAGTTGAGCCAAGTGAAAGGTGCAAGTGTCCAAGTTAGGTCACGGTCAGCAAGAGTCGTACGTGTGTCTCGAAAAGTTCTAGTTAGTCCACTGAGGTGACTTGAACCCAGCCATGATTTCTCAAAGAATTAAGTCTGCATAGACCTGAAGTACCTTAAACCTAGTTCCCGTAAGGTTCCAGTGCAGTTAGGTGCGGTAAGGTCTAACCAAGCTCCAATTTGAGACTTTATTGGACTGATTCAATCATCAAGCTCACTCAAAAAGAATATGAATGGTATGCTTATGCTATGCACAATGAATGATGCAATTTTTCACAAAGAATTTAAAAGAATCAAAGAATCTTTTTACACAAAGAAATTTTTGCAAATAAACACATACAAAAAGGTACATACAATTATTTACACGGGCGTACCGCTTTATTTACAAACTGTATGGATTTTCAAAGACTTTACAGGTTTTATTGGCGTACAAAAAGAATTTTATGCATTTTATTTCTGATTTACAAGTCTCTGTATCAATGCTCTTTATGCTTCAGCTCTAGTTTTGAAAATAATTTTGCAGACTATAGTACACGATAATTTTTGCAATCATTTACACATATTTGAAAACTATTTTTGCAAAGATTTTTCACACCATATATACATTTTTCACAATAGTTTTGACAAGCAGTTTTCAAAACATTTGCACATAGGTTTTTCAAATCCTTTCTTTCACACAAAGAGAAGTCTTACAATCCAAACAGTTTCACACAATTGGAAATCATTTCACATCAAATTTTTCAAAACTGGTCACACTATTTTTCAAATCATACTGTATAGGTATCTAGTCTGATTTATTAATCAGTATATACAAAAGAAGAAAACTGTATTTGATGTATAATATGGTTTTGGCTCTTATAAGCTTTATTTGGGATTATGCTTATTTTTGTATAAGAGATTTTTGTGCAGTCTCCTCAGACTTATTCAAGAATCATTTTCACAAGAGCTTTGAAAACTTTAGTCCAAAATAATTTTTTGCAATCATGTACACGTATTTGAAAATGATTCTACAAAAGTTTTGCACAGCATAGATAGATTTTTCAAAACAATTTTGACAATCAAGTTTTTACAATCATTTGCACACTGATTTTCATACATTTCGATTTCACGCAAAGAAAATAAATTTTACAAACAAAACTGATTTTTCAAAGGTTGAATACTTGTACACACTATTTTCAAACTGTTTTCACAAGATTTTTCAAAGAACGCTTTTTGCATCAAAAGCTTTTTCTGATTTAATAATCAGTACAAGTACAACGAGCTTGAGGAGCTCACAATCATCTTTTATTATTATAGAGTTACTTATTGCTTTTTAGATTGAATTTGTGTTCTATTTTTCAGTATGAGTTATGGCTTATAGTATATACATGGTATATACGACCCCCCTATACTTAGCTTGAGCTATGTCCTCATAGATCGAAGAGAAAAACAGAGACATAACTCGTACTGAGTATAGACAAGTCAAAGGAATAAATATGAATGAAATGAATGAATGAGAAGTTGACCGTCACCCCTATACCTAGGATCAAATAATCCTAAGTATAGTAGATTGTACGAAAAGCAGGGAGGGTCAAGGGTGGGGATACACATATCGTACTCAAATTGTCTCCCCCTATACTTAGGGTAAGATACTCCTAAGTATAGATAAGAAGAGGAGACAATGGAGAGGATCGGAATGAAATGAAAAACTCGGGGTGCACATCCCCCCTATACTTAGGACCAAGTACGTCCTAAGTATAGAAAAACTGTTTACAAGGGGGGCACCTTTTAGATACACAGAGAAAATAGAAAAGGAAAAGAAGACAAGAAGAAAAGCAAAGAAAATCAGATAAACAGTTGTTGGATTGCATAGTCTGAATCTTTCGATGTCGCAGGTGCTGAGGAGATGTCATCATGGTGCATGAGCTGGATTGAGTCAACAACGGCCAAGAATGCATCAGGTTCTAAGTAAGGCTTCAGGAGTTGGCCATTGACGATGAAGGGTTGTGCGTCAGGGGACAATTCTGATATAGAAATGCTTCCATTGTCACGCACTTCACAAACTCGAAATGGCCCTGTCCATTTACTCTTTAATTTGCCTGGAAATATCCGCAACTTTGCATCAAATAACCACACTTTCTGTCCAACGTCAAAGGTCTTTCGTCTGATGTGCCGATCATGTCAGCGTTTCACCTTCTCCTTGTACATCAAGGTGTTATCGTATGCATAGTCTCAGAATTCCAAGAGCCTGTTCAGATCGTCTTTTCTCTTCTGACCACTTTTGCGTGAGTCCAAATTGCAACTGTTGATTGCCCAAAAAGACTTGTGAATTAATTCCACGGGCAGATGGCACGGTTTTCCATATACAAGACGATAGGGCGACATTCCCAAGGGAGACTTGTAGGCGGTTCGGTAAGCCCATAGGACTGAGTCCAAGAGTTGAGACCAGTCCTTCCTGTTTGGCCTAACAAGTTTCTACAGGATAGTCTTGATTTCTCTATTTGATAACTCTGTCATGCCATTGGTCTGAGGATGATAAGGAGATGCGACACGATGGTCGATGCCATACTCCTTCGTTAACTTATTGACCTCTTTGTTAATGAAGTGGCTACCCCCGTCTGAGATGAAGATTTTCGGTATCCCGAACCGCGAAATGAGGTTCCTCTTCAGAAAATGGCATATTGTTCGGATGTCAGTGGCTCGAGCGGGGATAGCTTCAACCCAACGACTCACGTAGTCAACAGCAAGAAGGTTGTGCTCAAAACCTTGACTGTTAGGGAAAGGTCCCATGAAGTCAATGCCCCATGCATCGAAAACGTCTGCTATCTGAATGATTTTCAGGGGCATTGAATCTTTGGCAGTAAGTGTACCTTTCATTCTCTGACAGTCAGTACATCGTTTAACAAATTCAGCTGCATCCTTGAATACAGTGGGCCACCAGAAGCCACACTGAAGTACTTTGGCTGCCATCCGATCTCCAGAGTGGTGTCCACCAGATTCGAGCGAGTGACAATGCTCGAGGACACTAGACTGCTCCGTCTGAGGGATGCACCTGCGCCAAATACAATCTGCTCCTTCTCTAAATAAAATAGGATCTTCCCATTGGTAGAAGCGGATGGTCGACATGAATTTGTTCTTTTGGTTCTTCGTCCAATCCGAAGGTATTACCCCAGAGGCGAGGTAATTGACTATATCAGCATACCAAGGAAGAGAATCCACTGCTAAGATGGCTTTGTCAGGGAAGGTTTCTGTGATAGGTGCATTGCTCAGAGGAGGTTCATGTTGCTCTATTCTGGAGAGATGATCTGCTACCACATTCTGAACTCCAGGCTTGTCCTTTATTTCCAAATAGAATTCCTGGAGGAGAAGGATCCAACGAATCAGTCTTGGCTTGGCATCTTTCTTCTGCTGTAAGTACCGGATAGCAGAGTGGTCTGTAAAGATGGTGACTTTTGATCCTAACAAATAGGATCTGAACTTCTCTAAGGCAAAGACCACAGCCAGCAGTTCTTTCTCGGTCACTGTATAATTTCTCTGTGCTTCGTCTAGTGTTCTGCTGGCATAGTGAATGGCATAGGGCGCTCTGTCTTTTCTTTGCCCAAGAACAGCCCCGACTGCAAAGTCTGACGCATCAGTCATTATTTCAAAGGGAAGAGTCCAGTCGGGCGGTTGCAAGATTGGAGCATGAGTGATGAGCTCCTTCAATTGATTGAAAGCAAGGAGAACCGGCTGATCCACAATGAACTCAGTCTCCTTGCACAAGTTCTCTATCAGAGGTCAGGCGATGCGGCTGAAATCCTTGATGAATCGCCTTGTAGAATCCCACATGCCCCAGGAATGACCTCACATTCTTCACTGACTGAGGTGGCTGAAGATTTGAAATGACATCCACCTTCGCCGGGTCGACTTCCATACCACGTTTGGAAACGACGTGACCCAGCACAATACCTTCTGTGACCATAAAGTGGCTCTTTTCCCATGAAAGTACTAGATTGACTTCTCGGCACTTCTGAAGCACTCTGTCTAGGTGCTCAAGACAGGAATCGAAACTATCACCGTAGACTGAGAAGTCGTCCATGAACACCTCGAGAAAACTGCCTACCATCTCGGCGAAGACTGCTAACATGCATCTTGGGAAGGTTGCAGGTGCATTGCACAAACCAAAGGGCATTCTCTTGAAGGCGTCGGTGCCGAACGGGCAAGTGAAGGTAGTCTTCTCTTGATCTTCAGGAGCGATCACCACTTGGTTGTACCCGGAATACCCATCCATAAAGCAGAAGAACTCCTTGCCTGCTAATCTCTCCAGAACTTGATCGATAAATGGCAAGGGGAAGTGGTCCTTCATGGTTGCTGCATTGAGACGGCGGTAGTGAACACACACCCGCCAGGATGTTGGTACCCGAGTGGAAATTTCCTCTCCTTTATCATTTGTAACCACGGTAAGCCCAGATTTCTTGGGAACTACATGCAGTGGGCTTACCCATTTTGAGTCGGAGATGGGATAGATAAAGCCTGCATCACACCATTTCGTTATCTCCTTCATTACGATGTTCCAAAGGTTAGGGTTCAGCCTTCGTTGGAATTCGCGGGACGGCTTGGCATCTTCTTCTAGATAGATGTGATGTGAGCACAGGGCTGGATTTATCCCTCGGAGATCTGATACGCTCCAACCAAGTGCCTTGCGGTTCCTTTCTAGAACCTCAAGAAGTCGAGATTCCTGATCCGGATTCAACCTGCTGCTGATGATGACCGGATACATTTGTTCTTCACCCACAAGAAAAGCATACTTCAGGCCTGCAGGAAGTGGCTTTAGTTCTGGTTTTGATCTGTCCACTTTATCTATCACTTCAGATACCATGCTGGTGGTGGGATGTACTTCCTTGCGATACTTACCATCCTCATTATCCTGTTGAGATCCTGGTGATGCACCGAACGGTTCTACGCTAAGCTGATCATGTTCGGTCTGGAGTGAATGCTCAAGAAGATGCGCCTGCATCTGAGAATCTGTCTCCCAAGAATCATCGGAGCATATGCTGATTGCGCTTTCCGAGTCCTCCTCAAGAGTGAGGATTTCTCGGGTCCATGGATCGTCCAATGACAAACATGAATCTCTGATCTCTGCAATAAAATCACAGTCTGCTTCGGATGCTGCCTGTCTCTCATCAGTTGTGGCATTCTGCTCTATGTTCATGTTTATCGTGATCCGCTGGGTGTTCGAGCTGAAAGTAATCGTGCCAGACCCGTAATCAACCACAGCACCTGAGGTACGAAGGAATGGTCTGCCAAGGATGATAGGGGTCTGAAGCAGGGGTGCAGGCAAGTCCATATCAAGGACTACAAAGTCAGCTGGGAATTTCATTTCCTGCACTTTAACAACAACATCTTCCAAAAGACCTCGGGGCCGCTTGACGGATCGGTCAGCGAACTGAAGGATCATGCGTGTCTGCTTGAGCGGTCCCAGCCCAAATTCTTGCATGATGGACGAGGGCAGAAGGTTGATGGAAGATCCACTGTCAAGGAGAGTACGCTCGAAGACCTGGTCAAAAATCTCACAACTGATCAGAGGCGCTCCTGTGTCTTGCTTCTTCTGGAGGAGATTGCTGATAGCTGTTGCCGTGGCCAAGGTGAGGACATGCCTCTCGACTTGCTGGCGTCTGTTGTCTTACGCTGAGCGACGCCTGTTAGTACATGCCTCTTTCAGTCCTTTCTTCACAGCTGGCATGTATTCCACGGCCTTCAACAAGGGAATCTCAACAGTCAATTTATCTAAGATCTCCACAACACCTGGATCAGACAATGCCTTTTTTCATTTTGCAATTTTTTTGGATTTTTGTATTGCATGAGGAAAAGGAATATTTACATCGCTGGCAGGAAAATGAGAGTTCTTGTTTACATCAAAATCAGTGCCCATAGAATGTTGTACATCCGAACTACAAAAAGGAGTACAAGCTGCATCTGGACATGCTGGTGTTGCAGGGCGATCAAAAAGTAAAGCGTCTGCTCCGTCGGCTGGCGAGGGATCGGCTGCTGCTGGCGGCTCCTCCAATGCTAGCGCGGCTTCGCTTCGGCTACAAGCTTCTTTTTGTTTTTTTTGTTTTTGCTGATTTTTTTGTATTTTCTGCTGAGGCTGCTGGTGACATGGCATGACGGCTGGACTGGCTTCTCCTTCTTCTTCCTCCTCACCCGCCCCTGTAGCTAGCACGGCTGATGCGGAAGATGACGATCCACCTGTTTCTTTATTCACCCCACTTCTGGTAGCAGGCGGAGGCAAGGCCCTACCGCTCCTGAGAGTAACAGCATTAGAATAAACAGTAATATCATTACCAGACTCGGACAGGACATCACAATCTACCTGCTCTTTCTTCTTGAAATTATTGGGGTTGGCTTCGACCTGCGCCGGAATGGTAGTTCTGGTGGCGGTCATGTCGTCGAGCCTCTTTGTCATATCCTCTAGCCCTTTAACAAGCTGGGCCAGACAATCCATGGCGGGATTCACAGGGGGTGCTTCAGAAGATTCAGCGTGCAGACCACGCTGCTGTTGGGTAGATGGGTGGGGAGGCTGTTGTTGGTGATTCAAAGGTGGTGCAGGAAGTTGAAGTTGTTGGTAGGATGGAGGAGGATACTGCTGATATTTCTGAGAGGGGGCAGCCGCGTACTGGTGATACGGCTGTGGGTGGTGGTACTGCGGCTGCTGCTGGTAAGGAAAATTCTGCCTCCACTGCTGTGCAAACTGGGGAGGCTGCTAGTACTGCTGGTGCTACTGAGAGGATTGACCAAAACGACCACCCTGAGGTTGGTGGTACTGTCGATTGGCAAATTGCTGACCATGGGGTTGTCCCTGAGGACAGGTCGGTTGTGCATCATGAGCCCATACCCCGTTCACTTCCTGAATCAGGGGTGATGGTGGGAAGACTGGATCAAGTACTGAGAGGAACTCTGGCTGGTACACGACCATCTGCTGTTGCGGCTGGCCCTGGTCGGGTGCCTGCACGTAGTATACGTGCTGGACTGTCGGTGGCTGCTGGCTCGGCTGAGGCTGATGCTGCGGTTGCTGCTCGTCCTTCTTCTCAGCGGGAGCTTCCGGTGGTGTAGCCGACTGGACAGAGTTGATAGTGCCGACCAACAGTTCGAGGTACTTGTTGATCTGATCTAGCTTGTCCAAGTTCTGGGTCCTCTTCTTGATCACAGCGAGTTTCTCGAGGTCCTGTGATCGCTTCTCAATGATATCTACCTTAGAGAGATGACCCCCGATGATGCTGAGGTTGGAGCTCTCATCTCTCTCTGCTTCCTTGGATGCAGCCATGTGCACTTGTTTCTGGAGGATCTAGGGCTGCTTCAGATACGCCTTGGATGAAGAGAGGGCGGCCTCTCCTTCGGCCATTTCTTCAAATATCTGCCAGACGACATCTTCATCCTTATTAAAATGGGAGCCCCCGCATGCTGCGTCCACAAGCCGTTGGCTTTCAATGTTCAGTCCCCCAAAGAAATGCTGGACCAAGCTGGTCTTCGGGATATCATGATGGGGACACTTCTCCTGCAGGTCAGTGAATCTCTCCCAAGCTTCATGTATCGACTCGTGGGGTCCTTGGGTGAAATTACTGATTCGGGCTCGCATCTGGTTGAGCCGACCTAGAGGGTAATATTTGTGTAGGAAGGCGGACTTCAACTCCTCCCAGGTCGTCACGACCTTCCCCAGATGGTTGACCCAATAAAGGGCCTTGTCCTATAGGCTGAATGGGAATGCCATCATCTTGACAATGTCCAGATGGACATTGGGATAGTGAGTAGTGCGGTAGATGCGGGAGAATTGCTGCAGGTGAATGTACGGCTCCTCGCTTGTGTTTCCATGAAAGGTAGGGAGAAGAGCAATGAATTGGGGCTTCAGCTCAAAGTGAGCGTGTACCGGTGGAATGAGGATCCACTCGGTCATCTGGCTGTCTCCCGGATTGTATGTTTCTTTAAGGGTCGGCTTTGGTGGTGGGGGAAATTCTACATCGTCATCGACACCACCACCTCCACCTCCACCTCCTCCTCCCCTGCCTCCTCTGCCTCTGCCTCCTCCTCCATCGTCACGGTTCATCATATCATTCAACATGTCCTGGAAAGCTGTCTGTGTGAGGGCCTGCTCGGTCAGCTGCTGCTGGATGGCCTGGATGGATGCCAGTAACTGTGCATTCACTTGGTTCTGATCTGGCACCTGTCCCTCTGGTTGGGGTGGTTGCTGACCCTTGCCCTTTCCTCCTGGAGCCATGTCAGGGTCTGAGTCAGACGAGATGAATTCCGGAGTAGTCTCCAGGGCTCGCACTGTCTTCTATCTACAGAATGAGATAGTCCGAATCAGATCACTTGCAATCGTGTTCAGTTGTCGTGATGAAGCTGGAATTCAGGTCAACCCCAGCATGTTGTGAATGGAAAAGGATGTAGACTGTAATCGACTTCCATCCACAACGGCGGAAGTGGGACAAAAGTGATCCCAGTTTATTGGGTGGCCAAGAGAAAGGTAGAAAACGAGGAGTCTGGAGATCGATCCGCAAAGTCTGGATCGGGTTCTCAGGAATCGCCTCGAACTTATTGGCGGAGTTGAGTCTATGGAATCGATGTGGGTGTCGGCATGGTCCCGACGGAAACCATCCATATATCAACTTCGCGGAGTACAAGAGAAGATCGGATGTTGGATGAAAGATACGATGGTCAACGAGGAATAAAAGGAGTGTAAAACAGTAAAGAGGCTCGGTTGAGCGGGGTGGTCAAAGGGAGAAACAACAAAATGTGCGCAAAGGTGCGGGACTTGATCTTTGAACCTTAATCTAGATCCATACAAACACAATACAAAATCGGGTTCACCAACTCACGCCATGTGAAGCCGTGAAAGCTCGGCTATTTATTATCTTTTCATTTTTAGAGTTGTGATTTTCAGGCATATCTTATAACAAGTCCTTAGTACGCTACCCTATAGGAGAGAGAGTACTGCCGGAAGAGTATCCCGTACTTGTCCTCCTCCTGTGTAACCTGTAGTCTGTACTTTTTGGAGTCCTTGTAACCCTTCCTGGATCCCTACTCAGCCAAAGAAAAGAGAGAGGAAGCCGATAGGCGAAACCAATACTTCGGTTCTCGCTTGCAACGGAATCACCCGTGAGTGTGCAAGAACCTACTCGGACGCAGTAAAATGAGACAGACACCCCCGTGAAGGCGTGGCCTATGCTCAATACTTCGGACAGGGTCGATGCTCTCACAACAGAGAGTCACCATTGGTGACCAAGTCCTACTCGCCTACGTACGATAGAAGCGCCATTACTTCAGAAATCCAGGCGATACACAAGGCAGTTGCAGACTGGGTTTTTGGCTTTAATCCTTAGGGGGTCGCACTCGCTCAAGGGAGTAGGGTTTTGGTCCCCCTCCAAGGTACCTGAAAATAATGAGGGCTTTATGAACCCGGTACAATGATAGTTCATTACAGATTTTAATTAAGGTCAAAGTTTATTTAGTAGTCCCCTTGTTTTAATTTTTTGGGTTTTCACTTTTTTTTGAGTCTGTTTCATACCAGCGCCTAACATTTTTGTAGATTTTCATTTAAGTCCTAGGTGCTCAAAATCAGAGGGAGATAGCGGAAAAGCCGTGCAAGTGATTCCATGATGGAAATCTCACCATTTAACCGAATGATGCATGCTGAGTTAGAAGACTTACAGTGCATCCCAGCTCTCTCCATGCGGTATGCAAAACAGAATTTTTAAACCTATCTACATGTCGGTATGTAAGGCACAAAATCGCCCTAAGCATTAGCTGCTATTAGCGTGAAGAACCATAAGTCGTTCATTCATCTCTAGCCCAAAGGGTCCGGTCTTGGCTCACCCCTCCTCTGCTCAACACACTTGAGGGTAGGAGAAAGCGCTTTACAGGGCTCGCTGCGGCACAAGGGCTAAGAGATAAATGAACGGCTTGTTTAAGATTTGACTAGATCCAAGCGAAGTAGACTATAGGAACATGCATTCTTATTATTGTGTGGACCTAGCTACCGAGTCAAGCAACCTACATCTAGGGGGTCCAAGCACACAAAACAAATGAAAATAAAGGCGGAAAGCTCAAAACTTCGGGAAACAAATAAAAGAAGGCGATGAAAACTCGAAAAGCCGCGATGAGGCCCCCAGGTGAACAATCACCCGGGCACTGGACCTCATTGTGAAGAGTAGAGTCATGTTTAATTACATGCCAAAATTTTCTCTCTGTCACCATAAATTACAAAAATAATCCTAAATATCTACACCTATCTAATCCACATCTATTTGCTTCTCTGATACTCACTCCAGATGGTCATGAGAAGAGAAGACCATCCTCCTCCAAGCTCGGCTGCCTTGGCCTCCTAAGAAGCCATCCTCGCGTGGCGGGCCCTCGCATAAAAGTCACAAAAAAGATTGCATTAGAATAATTCAATCAATCAAATAGAGCAGATAAAATAATCACAATAAATGAATCAATGAAGCATGGTGATTAATGGCAATAAAAATAGCTGCTCACAAAATCACATAAATAATGAATCAAAAATATACACAAGAGTGACAAAAATAAAGTAGGCTACGCTCATTGCTCCCCGGCAACGGCGCCATCTGATAACACGATAGTCCACGAGGGTCACCATGATATAAAAATGTTGTCGCTGAGGCGACCACTCACAGAAGACCGGTGTTAATCAGCAACTAACCCACAATAAAAGAATGTATCAATTAAGCTCAAAAAGAAGTGTGAATTAATCTTTATTACTCTACCGCAAGATGTATACTGTCTAAGTATGTAGAGGTCGAACCACAGAGAGCAATACAAAAAATGCATAAGCCTACAATGTGCATCTATCACAGAGTCATCCAAGTGTGAAGCCTATTTTTGTGGGTTTTTGAATTCTATATATTTTTCTCTATTTTATTTATTTTTTTATTTATTATATTTTTTTATGATATAATTAGGTAATATATATAATATATAAATATATAAATATATGTATACCCATAGAGGGTGAGTATATAGCTTATAATACATACAATATATAGGTATATATAAGGATAATAATTATATATATTTAGGATTAATAAATATATATATAAATACATATAAGTAGTTATATATATATATTTTAGGGAGTACATATCTATATGTAAAGGGGGACTAGAATATTTATAAAAATATATAAAAATAGTCAAAAATTCAGGAACAAGGTCTTTTTGGTATTTTCATGTTTTTTTACTATTTTTATGATTTTTGGGCATTTTTCAAAACATTTTTAATATTTTTAAATAGCAGAATAAGAGAAAACAGGGAAATAGGGGCTGACTGTAAGAAAAATAGGAATTAAAAACAACAAACAGCCTCAAAAATTTTCCACACTATTTTTCTAATAAAGATAATAAAATATAGGATAAATAGGAACTGAGTTCATATTTTTCTGATTTTTCTTTGATTTTATATATTTTTATGAAGTTTTTGTGTATTTTTTAATTTTTTAGGTTTTTCTTTTGAGATTTTTAGGGATTTTTGGACTGACACTAAAATAGGACAAAAACATACTAGGGAATCTTATTGGAATTTGTAGAGGTCTTTTAATATTTTTTTGATATTTTATAAGTTAGAAAGTAAATAAAAGCCATGTTTTTTATTTTTAATAAATACAAAAATACAACAAAATTAACATCCAAAAATATGGCGTGTGAGAGCATGTTAACAGAAGCTTACATCCATTTTTGCAAGATTTTTCAAATTAAAATGAGGGACAAAATAATGGATAAAGCATACAAAAAATACATGGCCTGACAGGGGTATTTTTGCAAATAAAATAATTGACAGGGGCATACTTACAAAAATCACAATAAAAATGGACGTGTACTTTTATTTTCAGGGCCATTTTACAATTACAAAAACTCGGCGGGGTTTAAATGCAAATATCATGCGCCTCATGTGGGTGTTGCACGTGAGGCGGAGGGACTAAAACGCAAATATAAAAACATTAAGGGTCCTTCTGCAATTTATACAACTTATTTACAACTTAACCTTTTTATTTTGGGTATTAAACTATAAATACAAAAAGCGGGGGGTTAGGTGTGAAATTTACCCCTAATAAGCGTGCGATCCGACGGTTGGACCGCTCCCACTTGCCACGCGTCGTGCTCCTGTCGGTCGATGACGATTTGCAGATGACGGCGGAAATTAGATCAGCCTCGCTGATCGGACGGTCGATGCGGCGCTTCATCTGACGGTTCTGGTTCGATCTGGGCCGACTCCTTCGATCTGACGGTGCTGGAGGTGCTTGGAGGAACAGGGAAGAAGCTCGCCTCCGACGAGCTTCGATCGTGCAGCATCGGCTCCTCCGGGCATCTCCCTCGCCTCTGACGTGCTCTGCTCGTAGCTGGCGACCTTCCGCATCTCCTGAAGGTCGCATTATGGCTCCTGGAGGTCCGAGTCGCTCGGACGATGTCGGAGAAGTAGGGGACCTCCAGGAACCTCTTCCTGGTTCGATTCGAGCCCAGAAGGGCTCGATTCTTCGTTTGACCTGCAGAGGAAGAACCGGGGGCGAGAGGGCTACCTCCTCGACCCGGGGTTTTGAAGCTTGGCAGCAAGATGGAGTGAGGCGGAGGGGCTCCGACGAACGGCGGAGGTGGAGCCCCGATTTGCCAAGACCAGAGGTCCTGGGTTGGTCAGAGGTGATGGAACGATGGAGAATGCGATGGGTAGTGAAATGGGGTGCACGTGGCGGTCGGAGACAGTGGGTTTCACGGTGAAGAAGTCGCCGGAGCGGAGCTCCAGCGAACTTCGAATTTGGGATTTTAAGCTACAGGGATTAACTAAAGACTGATCAAACAACGAGAATTAAAAACTAACATTAAAACCTAACTAACAAGCATAAAAGGACAGCTCTTATACCTGGGGGCCACCAGGGAGCAGGGCGGATGCCGGAGCTCCGCCGCGACAAAATTCTCCTTCCTCCGGCTGATTCAAGGCGCTGGAGCACTCCCTCTGTCATGAGGAACGATCCAGGAACAAGATCAAGGCTCTTGGTTGGAATAAAATTGGCCAAATTCGAGGAAGGAGGCGGAGCTACTTATTTATAGGCATTGGCATGGAGCCTTATTGACCGGCGATTATTACTTAATCCAATGAGTATCTGATCGATCCAAGTTATTGGCGGCCATCATGGATAATCAGAGAGAAATTCTTGTGAAGGAAGCGAGCTTGAACGATGGACGGGATGGCCGCAAAAAATGGAGGAAATCGGGGGAGTTGACAGTTTAGAGGCGCCAGACCTGGGGTGGGACAGTTGACCAGGGGGTCAATGAAGGCCGACGCCCCATTGGTCCACGTCAGCCGCTAAAAGACAAAACAGGAAATTTGAGCCTAAATTGATTTATTTACCATAGTAAATGATTTTATTTGAATTTTCTTAAAACATAAAAAATATGTATTTTTTAATGTAGATTTATTTGTGATTTTTATTGAATTTTTCGAAGTGTTTTATTATGGTTTTAATCTAATAATGTGTATATGTATGTATTTACATGTATTTTTGTGTATTATATTTTTAGTTTGTTTATTTTCTTTTATTATTTTATTGGCTTATTTTATAAATTTATAATTTATTTTTGTGAGTATAAAGGTATTTTTATTTAATTTTTAGGAGTTTATTTACATTTTTAAATAAATAGGTATATGCATATGTAAGTATACTTATAGGTATTTTACCTATATATTATGTATATTTTATTTATTTAATGAATTTTATTTGTTTTTATTTTGGATTTGTATTTTTAATAAGTTATATATAATATATACTTTATTATAAAAAAATATAGATGAATAAAGAATAAAAGAATTAAAATCCCTTTTTATTTATATACATTCCTAACATAGGTATTTTGCCTATGTATTACATAGGTTTATTTTATTTTACAAATTCTTTTTAGTTTTCTTTTAATTTTAATATGTACATGTATTCTATACATTATTTGTAAAATTCTAAAAATATAATTTTGTACAAATAATGCATATTGAATAAAATGGTTATTTTAATCAGCCCTGTATACAAGGAGGGTCAAAAACCTAACTTCTACAGATGAACTCCAAAAATTATAAAACTAATTTTATTAAATAGTTCTTGGAATGCTATATACAATTAAAGGTGAGTTTGGGTGATTTGGAGTTTTTATTTGCAAGATATGGGTCTGTGAAGTTGATATTTTGGCTTTTTATTCTGTGTATAAAATGTACACTGAGTATTATTTTTACACAAACTCAATTTTGTATTTTTATTTACAGTATTATCAACAACTTTCATAAACAAAGTTTCTTTATTTGATGAATAAATAATTATGTACAAAATAGGTGTCAAAAATGCATAAATAAATGCATGAATAAATGAGGTATTTATTGTACACTGGCCTTTATCTCCCCCTACTTTATTCCTTGTCGACCAATTCCATACTGGCCTTGGTCTCGGGGTTTGGGTCATAAAATATTTTCAATATTTTACTCCTTTTTCTTTTCTTCTCTTTATTCTATAATTTTGGCATTAAACACTTTATTTAATGTGTAATTAATACAATGAATGAAGAATGCTATTATGTACAATTTGATGCTATTTACATGCATTTGCTGGGGTTTTTTAGGCCAAAATGATAGAATAAAGGTGATGAAATGGAGATTCATCACATACGAGGGTAGTACATCTAGGTAGAACCTCTCGTCTTCCTCTTGGGAAGGAAGTGCATCTCAACCTGGTCTAGCGATGTTGAGGTCTAAATATAGGATGCTGTGGGGTTGCAATAATGCTTCAAAAGAGAGATAGTTTGTTGGCTCAAGAGGAAAAACTCCTTATGTACATGTTGCACCTTGTATATACTTTCAAAAAAAAGTATGGAAAAATACGGAATCTCCAAAAGTGGACCGGCCTAATTGAAAAGTAAAATTCCTGTCAGATTGTATATACAAGGATAAAAAAAATTTACAATAAGAGCTTCAAGGATAAATTTTTGTAAGCTTGCAGCGGAAGACTTGGGTACATCGGCCATGCATCTAAGGATAGGTAGCTACATTGATTACCATCCATTCGTTTCTCCATCCCCTCTTCTTGAGCTGGTTGTACTTGAACTTAGAAAGGAATATCTCCACTCTTCGAGGAAAGAGTTGCAAGACCGGGGAACTAGAGTTACCTTGTTGAGGGAGGTTGTTTCTTTGCTACTTTTGAGATGGGGAGCTATATCTCACTTACACCATACAAGTAAAGATTCATAGTTACAAGAATTTGTGTATGTAGACTTGTTTTGATCTGACTGTTGAGGTGACCTGAATAGGAGTCCTTTGGAACTTAGAGGTTGTTAGGTTTTAAATCCATCTCCCATTAAGGTTCCGACACACTAATAATCCAAAGGTCTAACAGAGCTCCAAACTACAATTTTATGAAGAAAAGTTTATATTCAATATTATCCTAGCTTTTTTATTTTTCCTTCTTTTTTTCTTTCTTTTATTCACTTATTCTTTCAAATAAATTTTGCTAAGGGACTAGCAAAGGTAAAGCATAGGGGGATGATGAATCTACGATTCGTCATTTTTATTCATTTATTTTAGCTTAAAATCTCTAATAAAACACATGTATATAATACTAACTCCATGTCTTACTAATTTGCATCTGTGTGTAAATATTGTATATTTGTGTATTATTTTAACCTAAAATAAATAAATATAGAAAGAAAGAAAAAATAAAGAAAAGAAATAAAAAAAGGAAGACTATATATATGTAATAGATACAAGCTAACCCGAACGCCGAGAGAAGGTCAAGGCTTGACATGATCGACCAGGAATAAAGTAGCGGGAGGTAGGGTCCTTAATCAGAAAATCCAAAAAGAATTGTGTGTTGTGTATATTTGTATACTTCACTATTTTATTTGTACATAAATTGACCTCAAACAAAATAATTTTCAACACAAAAGTTGTAAATAATTTTTTTTCCTAACTAATAAAAATAATTGCACAATCAAATCATGTACAGAATAAAAGCAACCACATTTAGAAAAAGCCACTAAGCATTAATTGAAAAACCGATTCCGGCTCCATATGACTCAAATTGAACCAAACTCACTTCCATTGTATACTAAATTAAATTACCTTTAAAATGGCTATGATTTCATAATTTTTGGAGTTACGGTGAAAAGATGGTTTTCTAGGGTGGTTTGTGCAATTTTCCCATGTATTTGTACATATTGTATTTTGTAAATATTTGTAAATATTTTTATTAATTATTTAAAATAAAAATATAAAAAATATAAAAATAATAAAAAAAATTAAAACAAAAAAACTAATTTGCTTATTTACTCATGTATATAATGTCAGATATGTATATAGCATATGTATGTAGTTAATTTTCTTAACTAACTATCACACAAAAAATCACATTTAATTTTTAAATAAATAAAGTGATGAAAATACAAAAAAAAGTTAATTTTCGTAAATATATTATAAACACTAATTGCTTTTATCTTTATCTCATTTCAAATTTCATTTCTCTTATCTCTTATCCTCATCCAAAAATTTAAAAATTCAAATTTCATTCTATCTATTAATATGACTCATCATCCCTCTTTTCAACCGGATCAATCTTTGGTGAGAGGAGCCTGATCTCCGAGAGTCTTCTTGTCGCAGAAGGGTGCCTAACCTCCGAGTCGTATGGTAACAGCGAGTCGGCCTTCCTCGAGGTGATCAAGGTCTTTTCCGCTCCTAAGGTGAGATCCATTCTTTTTCTTATTTTTTATCTTTGGTTAATCTTAGTTATATTTTTTATTTTTTTGCATCTTTATTTTGTCGTATTTTTTTATCTAGATCCTAAAATCCATCATTGTTTGATTCACCATCAATCTCGTGTTTTCATCTCATTATCTCGATCTTTACACGTTCATGTTCTACCTTACGCAATCTCTCAACTCCGGCTACGTATGGTAACCGGAGACTCGGATCCATTCCTCATTTTTCGTCGGATCCTCATTCACCTCTTCCATTTGATTTCGGGACCGAGCCGTCGTGCTCATGTCCTCAATTGATTTTATATATATATATATATAAAAACTATATATATTTGTTTTCTTTCTCTCTAACATTTGTTTTGCATGATTATCTAAAAAATAAAAAAACATTTTTTATTTTCTGTTTTTTTTAATTTCTCTATTTCGAATTTACAATATAAAAAAATAAATAAAAAAATTTTTATTACTGTTTACATTTAAAAATTAAAAAAATTAAAAAAAAAAGAGAAGTTGCCGGCGGCAATGCTAGCGCCTCCAGCGGTGCTGCCACCAGTCGCGCCTCCACTGCTTGGACCTCTTGAAGCCACGACTGTGCCACCGCCGAAGCCCTCCCCATCCATGGGTGGCGCCCACATCGCGCGTCCCCAGCGGCGCCACCCGCGTCTCATTCTGCCTCACGCATCCACGGCCGAAGCACTGGGCCGCCCAGCGCGCCTCCCCATCAAGAGGCCTCCACCCTCGAGCTCCTCCACTACGGCCGACCAAGCTCTGCGACACAGCCCCGCAAATCCTCCACGCGCAACTCCCTCGCCCCCGACCTTACCTCCTTCCTCCGCACAGCAGTGCGCGCCCTCCGTAGTGGTATCTCCGCCTTTGCATCCATAGTGCTGCTTCCACCGAAGGCCCACCGTCACCAGCGCTCGCGACTGCCAAGCCATCTCCATCCGCGCTCCGTCACGCGATCCACGTGCCACCAACCCGCAAGTGAAGAGAAGAGGATGGCAGCGGCGGTACCCCAATCCGTCAGCGGCTTGGTGAAGACGAGAAGGGCAACGCACCTTGGCCCCCTGCGATGCCCCTTTTTGCTGATTGAAGAAACGAAAGCAAGAACGAGAAACCCTAGCATTTAAAAATATAAAAAGAGATTTAGGAGAATTATATTCACGCCACTGGGAGTTCTAAAAATTGCAACAATGCCCAGCTCCAGTTCAAGTTTCAAAAATTTAGGGAAAATTGCAAAAAGTTCCTGGATATTTCAGAATTATAAGAAGATCATGTCTGTCCAAGACACGTGCTTCGCAAGCGTTTAACTGGGTACTTTGCATTTCTGTCTAGCTCGTTATTTCCTATTGATTTTTCATGCAAAAACTTTGAACATCTGCAAACTAGTCCCTGAAATCCAGAACTTTATTTTTCTTGCTTTTCTTATTGGAATAAATATTTTTCTTGCTCAATAAATTCTAAAAAATTATGCTATGCTCCTGATGTGTGTATCTTTCTAGCATAAAGTTTCCATTATATTTTGAATTCATTTATTATTATTTAAAAATCAAAAACAATGTCTTTTTCTCTTTCTGAAATTCAAAAATTTATAAAAATTTGAATATTGATCTAAAAAATCCAAAAAAATTAGAGTAGTTTTATTTTATTGTCTTTTAATTTGTATCCAAATTTCACTCATTATTTTTTTCAAAATCAAAAAATTGAAAAACATCAAAAATCATATAAAAATCACGGGAAATTCTACAAAAATCCAAAAATCATGATTTGAGTTCCTATTTGTTAATATTTGCATATATTTCATCATAAAAATAATTTCCCGGAGTTTTGGGCATTAAAATTTTTTAAAGTTACAAATTACTCCAGGTTGTGCATTGTTTCTCATTTTTTTGCCACTGTTTGATTTTTAAAAAATACAAAAACATCTGAACATTCTACAAAAATTCTCAAAAATATTTCAAAATCCTTAAAATCCAAAAATATTTTCTCTGGATTTTTCTGAGCATTTTTTATGTAATTGAAAATACAAAAAGAGTTTAGTGTGCATATTTCTTATAATGTGCATATTGTCCATTATTTGAAAATTAAAAAAAATAAAATCACTAAAAATTTGAAAATAAAAAAATGAAAAAATTAAAAAAATCCACAAAAACCAACGATAGTTTGCCTTTGAGATTCCTGCTTTTTTTCTTAATTGATTTTTCGTCGATTATTTGAATAACCCTCGGGAATTGTAGCCTCTCTGAGTTCGATCATGCCCGCTATACAGGTAAATAAGTAGCAAAACATTTCTCTTGGTCCACATTATTGCCTATAATTATTTTCCAGTGAGAGAGAAAAAAATGTTTGTTTATCGCAGGATTTTTGGGGTCAACGACACTTTCATATATCACATAAATCAAACCTCGAAGATCCTACATCAACACCTTCCCTTGAGCATCCAAGAGTACAAAAAGAACCCTGCTGGTGTTGTATATCCGCAATGTGGCACAAAAAGGACTGGGGGCCACCGGAGCTCTCCAGCGAGGTCGGAGAAGTTGGCGGCCCCAGGTAACTCTGACGAGGACCAATATCGCTTCCCTAGTGATTCCTTGCTCTTCGTACCTGCACGGGATAAACCAAGGGACAAGGGCAAACTGCCTCGTCCCGTTAGAAGGGAGAATGGGCGATGGGAGGACGATAGGTGACGCTCTCCGACGATAGGCAGAGAATGGAGAGTGGATCTCCACATCTATGAGGGATCTGGGGTGAAATGAATTGCATGGGGTGATGAGAAGCGGTTGATGATAGAAATGAAGGTGGAAGGGCGCTCCTGAGACTAGCGGCTCACGTTGGAAACGTTCGCCGGATCGGAGCTCCGGTAGACTACGAATCGGGCTTAATACGCTAAATCACTCACCTAATTACTAAAATAATTGCAGAATTAAAATACGGGAAGTAAATGTTAACTAAAAGAATAAAAACTCAACTCTTATACCTGGGTTCAACGCCTGGGAGCAGGTCCGCCGGCGAGATGGCCATGGGTGCACCTCCTTTGTCCTCTAACAACTGCCAAGCTCTAGGGGATTCCTCCTATCATAAGGATACATGCTAGGCCGGAGTTGAGGGGTTCTAGGGTTCATGTGATGACCAAAATTAAAGGAGGAGAAGGAGGTAGTTATTTATAAACATGGATGAGCACCCTTATTCAAGGATGATTTGGCGAGATTTGAATCTATGTACATAGAATCTCAAAGGCCGGCGTGAATTAGGGGATATCAAATATGAAATCTCATGAAGAAATCGGCCATGATTGAATAATGGATCGAATAGGAAAATGGCATGAAAACACGGGATTTGACCGTTCTGACACCAGTCAGAGGCGCAGGGGAAGTTGACCAAAGATCAACAATCCATGGCCTCTAATTGGTCCACGTAGGCCCACTAACGGACACAATAGTTAATTAATCAAAAATAATTATTTAGAAATAGTATTGGATTTTATTAATTTTTTATTATAAAATAAAAAATGTTTATTATTTTATGTAGTATTTTATTATGATTTTTATTTTTGGTGTTATTTAATAGTAGTTAATTTTTAGGGATGAATTTATAGGTATATTCATCTATATTTCGACTATTTTATTTTTATTTTATACATTTTATTTTATTATTTTATTCTCTTATTTTATATATTTATAACTTATTTGTATGTACATAAATATATTTTTATTATATTTTTATGATGTTATTTGTATACTTAAATAAATAAGGGTATATTCTATATAAGTATACTTTTAGGTATTTTGTATATGTATTATATGCATTATTTTATTTTAATGTATTTTATTGGGTTTTATTTTGGCATTATATTTATAAGAGTATAAGAATATAAAAGAATAAATAATAAAAGAATAAATTTCACTTTTATTCATATACATGTATTATCATTGGTATTTATACATATGTTCTTATAGGTTTATTTTATTTTAATGTTTTTTATGATTTTATTTTGGTTTCAATATATATAAGTTATAAATAATTTTTACAAAATTATAAAAAATATATAATTATAAAAATTTATAAAGAATGAATAAATTGAATATTTTATTCGGGTATACTATACAATGAGGGTCCAAAACCTAACTATCACATCTTAACTCCAAAAAATATGAAACAACCTCCATTAAAAATCTTATTAAAAGTTATATAGAATTAGAGGTGATTTGATATATTTTGAGCTTTTATTTGGAAGATATGGGTATGTGAAGTTGGGATTTTGACTTTGTATTTTGTGTATAAAAAAATATATTGTGTGCCATTTTTGTACAAACTCAATTTTGTATTTTTATTTACATTATTATCTACAACTTTTATGTGTTGGACATGCGAGCCCACGGCGAGCCATTATGCAATAAATATTATTGCAATTCACTCCTTAATCTGAAATAAAGAATACATAATTTGCATAATAGGTCCCTTAGTACAATTAGGGTTATGTACCATGGCCATCTTAATGATCGTACAGCTGTTGATTCAATTATTGAATCATAGAGGCTGGTGCTTAGATGAATATCTAATGAGTTAGATTGAGGACTCATCAAGCACCGTCAAATGATTATTAAGAGATGATCTCCAGCCTGAGTAGGAGATGGAAATCCTTTCTCATTTAGGCTGATATCTGACCGACCTCTTGATGTAGGTCCTCTGCATAGGAATAGAGATTCGGAGGTGTCAGATGACTTAGGTCAAAGAGTTGACTTAACGAGATCGAGATAACCAAAGTCCTATATCATATGTTGTCATGATATAGGCATGCATCCTCTGACCAGAGACAGATGTGTTACTATATGTTTGAGTATGTACATTTGGCAGACCAATAGGTTGATGACCTAATCAAGGTCTATATACCGGCGCGCTGGTGTACATATAAGGGCATATGAGTAATACGATCTCTCAAAGGGATCATACAGGTTCAGTTACTGAACCGGAAGACATGAGCTCACTCATGAGATATTGGGAAGAATCAAATTCCATGCGCATGGTCATCTCGCTTTGGAAGCTTGACTGAATTTGTAGGTTTGATATATACTTTTGGAAAGTATATGATCAAGATCTAGGTATGATATATGCTTTTGGAAAGTATATGATCGATACTGACTCCTAATGATCGAATGAGAAACTTACTGATAAAAACCATGAAGTAGACAGTGTAAAGTTGATCTAATACTTCGGGTTTAATTTGAGTCTTCCAGTATGCAGGATGTACAGGTATTGGGAATACCTGAGGGTGATGTGATCATAAATGATTGTATAACCATGACGCTTCCATTCCTAGGGAGTGATGAAACGGGTTTGGATTTTAGTGACTCCTCTCAGTAAAGAAGTAATCTGATCTTGATCCAAATGTTGGACATTGATCTGAATGTGATTCAGATGTAATGAGAAGATTAGATTTGCGGTCTTGATTTAATCAAGCATCTATGGGAGGCCCGAGATCTGGATTTGAGATGTAATCTCAATATCCAAGTCACTATACGTGGAATAATACAATCGCACTGTCCTTATCTCCAAGTATTTGCGGAGAAAGCGCATTATCCTTGAAAGAGTTCATGGATAATTCTATTGTTGATATATGTATCCGAGCATTGAGAAAATGGATAATTAAATGTGATTTAATTATCATGAATAATATGAATTTGATTCATATTATAAGGAGAGTTATCTTAGATAATTAAATGTGATTTGATTATCAAAGATGTAAATAATATGAATGTGATTCATATTATTTGAGCACATGAGAATAAGTTATCCAATATAATTAAATGTGATTTAATTATTATGGATAAGAATAATGTGGATAGTAATATCCAATTATTCATAATATATTATAAATGTGATTTATAATGTATTAGAGAGAGTTAAATATAATTTATATTAGTAGATTAATTATTAATGTGTATTGGATACACATTGTCTAATTAATTGAAAACGTAAATTACATGTTGTTTTGAGTTGTGAATATGATTCACAACTCTCCAATGTCAAGATTGCAATATTCCCAAATTTAATTGAGAATTATTTTGGTAAATAAAAATCCCAACAAATAGTTGTTGGAAAATAAGTAGAGAGAAAATCAAGGAGATGTGCAATCTCATGGGAATCCATGATATTGCCCTCTAAAGGGGAAGGTTGATCTCCTTTGTATTTTCTCTCCTTATTTGATTGATTTAATTTGGTATTAATATTTATTTGATTTATCAAATATATTTTATCAAAATTAAATCACAAGTTGTTGATTTTTACCAACAATAATCTTGACCATTGGATTGACATAAATCAATCTCATCCATTGATTTTATATGTCACATGGATTGAGATCCATGGATCCCAAAACCCTATAAATAGAGAGGCATACCATGCTCTCTATTTTACACACAATGCTTGAGAAGCATCTCTCTCTCTTTTCTCTCTACTCGACATCCCTCTCTCCCTCTCATGTGGCCGTCCACCATGGATGACCTAAGAGAGGTTCTCCATCGCCGCATCATCGTCGTTATGCTGCCCGTTCTTCTGCTCGTGGATCTCCGTCTCCTTCGGTGCGCCTCGCTCGTGAAGAAGACGTCGGATCTCGTGTGTCGAGATCAGGAGATCCGCCGCTTGGATCATCAACATGGATTGCGCGAAGCATGCGGTTCATCCCCGCGCTCGCAAGCGTCTCCTCCGTCGGATCGGACTTGAGACAGGAGGTCTTTTCGTTTAGAGACTCGATCGCAACCACGCTTCAAGAGGTAATCCTATTACTTGTTTGTGGTTTAGACGAAACGATCCGAGAAGTGTTCTTGGATCATGTGATTTCGTCATAAGAAATTGTTTTTTAAATTCCGCTGCATCGAGCAACTAGTGCGACTAGTCGCTCCTCGTCGTATTCGATACGACGTTCACGCTTCCGTGATGCGCTTGAGGATTATACCATATCCTTCATTATGTTCAAAGATTCTTTATTTAATGAATAAATAATAAAGAATAAATGGGTGTCAATAATTCCTTATTGGATGAATAAAAGAATTGGGTTTTTGTTGTATTTTTTGCCCTTATCTCCCCTTACTTTATTCCTTGTCGACCAACTCATTTCTTGACTCGGTCTTAGAGTTTAGGGCCATAAAATATCTTTTATATTTTGTTCTTTTTCTTTTCTTCTCTTTATTCTATAATTTTGGCATTAAAAACCATATTATTTAAACAATAAATGCAATAAATGATGAATGCTATTTTGTACAAATTAATGCTATTTATATACATTACCTAGGGTGTTTAAAATCAAAATAATAGAATAAAGGTGATGTAATGGAGATTCAACAATCTCCCACCACTAATCACCCCAAATCCACTCTATTTTGTCATTAACCCAATATCACCAACACTCATTTCTCCTCATTAACAACCAATGCAGCTTCCCTTCACCACTTTCGTAGCTCTGTCTATCGTAGCTCAAACCCCTCACACCCACCCCACCCCAACTATCTTCTAGAACCAATTTCATCGCTCTACCATCTTTTTTCCTCACCGCTGATAGATGCAACTCTAGTTTCCTCGAATTACCTCCTCATCTATACTTCAAGATCTTCATAACTTCACCAACTTCTCCCCCACCATCTACTACTAAAGCTTTACTTTTCTCTCCTAATATCATCAACAGTTATGGCCCCATTTCACCATTATCAGCTTCTCCTTTTAACACCAGCCATCATAGTTCCACTCTAGCACCATTACATCTCCAACACCCCATGATTCCTCTTACTCATCTCCTAAGATGATTATCGATGCGACATTCCATAGAAAAGGACTTTCCTAACCAAGTTAGAGTATTTGAAATGTGATTGGTGATTTAAAATTACTCACGCTATCAATCAAGAAAAAATGACCTATTAACCTAATAAAGTGTGGTTAAAGTATCGAGCACTGAGAAATGAGATTAGTACTTGAGTTAGCTCAGTACATTTTTTCTCTATCAGATGAGGAAAAAAAGATAAAACAATGATACAAACAATAGTACATGATATCTGGATAGTGGAAGATAGAATGATGGAAGAAAAACACTAAATATTAACAAACAGATCATATTAGCTTATTGATTTTTAGACTAATTAAGAAACTAAAACAGATGGTACATTTTAAATTGATGAGAGGGATGACCTCACATCATGGAAATTAAAAAAGATGAATCAAATATAACGAATAAGAGGATCATGGTATAAGCAGCACAGTAATCATAGAACAAACAAAATCGATTGCAACGTGAAACCACGTGGATATGGAAAATATTTCCTCATCATTTTGTGAAGTAGGGATTTATATCTCGGATGCATGCTCTATAAGAAAAGACCTTATTCTAGTATGATTTGATAACACTGCAATCTCGAGTGCAATAATGAACTATAATCCTCCCTCCAACTTGAGAGATGATTCTCTCCATCAGTTGTCCACTCCAAAATGATTTAAATAGATCACTTTTATTTTTATCTTTACCTCAGGAATCGATTTCTTCTTCAGCATGAAGCATGAAGTAGAAGAAAACTCATCTCACAATTGCGAACACCAACAAAGAGAGGATGAGGCTATAGTGGATGACCAAGGGTGAAGGAGAGAGAGGTTGATGGGGACGGCCAAGAGAGAGTGAGAAATCAAAATCTCTTCTCTAGTTTTCTCCTCTTGCATATAGAACTAGAACACTTGAATTAAATTGAAAAGAGGAGGCAAGTCTCCCCTTTTACCGTAGAGGGGGTGGTGGGACCATGTAGAGTAGTAGAGAGTTTCTGAATTCAATGTCTAAAAAGATTCGGTCTTCAATAATTGTGGCATTATTTCTCTAGAAAATTACTACCAATTTATATTAAGACAATTATAAACTCATCCTACCACTGAATTAATTCAATTTGGCAAAATAAAATGTTAATCCACTTTTATTTAATGAAGAATGTTAATCAATTAAAATTAACATTAATTAATAATGTGAATCATATTCGCGTGAGTCATGATAATGAATATATATATATATATCATATTAATATTCTTTAGTGTGGATCTATCCAATTAGTTAAGTGCCAACTATGTGAACCATATTCAAATGTTCTCTTATATCAATCAACCATAATAACAATCATAATCTTGATTATCAATTTTTAAATGTACGACTCCTAATCCAATTATGACTTGTGTATTGCATTCACAATTACTTGGAAATAATTTCAGGGAGATTATGTAGGCCATATATAATATAGATTACATATATTATCAAGATTCAAACTGCTATGATTTATATGAGTTGAACAGATATCTAACTAATTATGAACACACTTTCTGAACAACTTCCAACTCTTTGTATCTAGAATATGGTTATATGAATTGAGATCTTATTCAATTCATTCTCAATCATATGTCATCTAAGTGGAGTCACTAAAATCCATTTGATTTCATAATTCCCTTGAAATGGAAGTGTCATAGTACAATATATTTCATTTATATCGAGCTTGAGTATTCCCAACACTCGTGCACCTTACATACTGAAAGACTTTGATTTGAAGGAGGTTTTAAATGTAAAGCCCTAAAAATCAACCTCTTCGAATCCTATTGTGTATATTGATATTAGATATGGCTCAACGAGACGAATCCAATTGAAATTGTTTTGCCTTAATCGAAGGTCAATTCGAATAGTTATGAATTTTGAGAGCAAGGAGTTGACGTCTGTTAAGCCTTCATTAGCCTTAATCACCATCACTAGTACTCATAAGTTTTGATTGAGAATACAAATGACCATTAAGCTTACTGATCATGGTTAAGGAATTGATCAAGGTTTGGTAGATGTTAATTACAGTTACGAATAACTAATCGTAATTAGTGGTAATGAATAGTCAATAGCGAAACCATAGGTATTGTGATAAGCTTGGGCAAAACCATGGACTGTGAAACCATGGAATTGAGGGAAACCATGATTTTGGGCAAACCCATGGGTGAAAACCATGGATTTCTAAACCATGATTTTTAGGGGTTGGGAGCAGGGAAGAAGCACTAGTAAAGCATTGTTGGGAAGAAGAGGAGAAGGAAGACGGAGCGCTCCTCTCCTCGATGACTTTGGGAAGGAGGTAAGTAGATCTTTTTAAAAGGGAGACTCTACCGAAATTTTCCTTGAAATATCACCCGATGTAGGGGAAAACTCTGTCAAAAATTTTCTTTAGATATCACCCAATATAAGGGAAAACTCTGTCGAATATTTCCTTGAAATATTACCAGATATAAAGGGAAACTTTACTGAAATTTTGAGAGAATTCATGTCCTTCATGTTCTTTGTGCTCTTTGCGTTTTGTATTCGTTCTTCGCCTTTAACGTGTGTGCATATTTTTGAACATAAATGAAATTTAATTATTTCAGGAGCAAATAAGTTCCTAGTTGAACATGAATCTAGGTAGATTAGTCCCATTTTGATGTTAATGATCATGTAGCGAAATCCTGCCTTTTAATGTTGGGTTTTCAAGTTAAACTGAATAAAAATTCTATTTATTATTTTATTACTTATGAAGAACGTTCACATGCTTGCTTCGTGATTTACTCTAAAATAATTGCTAAAATAAAGTTGGTAGTGAATTATCCTTGTAGCTATTATGATTTACGTTCAATATTATATCGATATCAGTTGAAAATTGGCATGGCATAAATGGGATCCAATTACAAATTTAACATTATCTTTTAAGGATGACAGGTAGTAGAAACTACAGGTCAGGCATGCAACTTGTAGGTTTGTTAGAAGAATATCCGTATTGGTAGGTCATACCTAGGTGGTAAATGGTTGCCTGGATATGTTGAGCGTGTGAAATAAATTTTTTTACAACGTGTGGTACTCGACCGTCATTAGGCGAGTTGACTGACTAAAGATGGAGTCATGTCATGTGGATGTAGGGGTGGTTTAATAATGGTTGGATCATAATAACATGTATATAAAGCCGCTAGTGTATGTGATTAATGGTTAGCATGTAATTTTAAGCTACCGAGTCTCCAAGGGTGATGTGCTTCCTTATTTGCCAAGTTGAGGGTTTGGAACCCTAGATAATAAACAAAATAGAAATTGTCATGGTAGTATTGAAGGATTGGTTGAGACGACGTACGGGGGCATAAGATCGCGAGATCAACGCAATCTCCAATCTCAAAGTGTCCACAGCTTCGGAGTCCATGAGAGGTGAGGGAAGTCATCTGAACTAATTCCCGACATGGATAAAAGGAATAGCACTTAATCTAATGAGAAGTAATGAATTTTTCTAATATAATAAGTTTTCCTAATTTACACTACTTCTTTACTTTTCTCTTCTTCGTTACTTCGCACTCGAATTCTTATCCTATGATTTCTGAAAATCCAACAGGTATCGGTGAGCCATCACAAGGACCTTAACCAACTAGTCAGCCAACCAACAGTAGTAGCTTATAATATAAGGTAGTTAGCAGTTCTTTAGTTCTCTTTTCCTTCATCTTGTTGTGCATGTAAAAGAATATGATGGGATATGTTTTCTATGTAATCCATATTTTGTGAATGGAAAACTATTAGATGCTTTCTCTATGCAGTATTTTATTGCAGTTTGTTTCTAAATGATAGCTATTCTTATTAGATAAAGCTATTGGTGAGTAACTAGACTGGTAAATGTGAGGATTAGATGACCCATAATTGGGTCGTGACAGATTGATATCAGAGCCCAGATACTCCAGTAGCTTATTCAGTAAATGATAGCTATTAACAGTATTTCATAAACAAAGGATATGTCAAGATCCTTTAATAATAATAATTGACTGTAAAAATATTATCATTCACAAATTAGAGTCCCTAATGTACACCATGCTAGGTAGAATAAGAACTAATCGATTGTCTGATTTATCTCAGGATCATGGCAGATTAGAACTTGGATAAGCAAATGGATGCGATGATGACAATGCTCCAAGAAATTGGGCAAAGGAAGCATGCATTAGAGAAAAGACTTGATGGCCGATCTGGGAGACCCAAGGCATCCAGACCTGTGGATGGTTGAGGGTTCCGTTCACCTTTCTGATGAAGATTATAGTTAACATTCTTCCATTGAGTCTGCTCCTACCACAACTGAAGGAGTAATGGAGAAGGCTCTTCTTAGACACAAAAAATTATTTGACAATTATCGAAAGGGATAGATTCCTGGATTCAAAGACATAGAGGCACCTGCTGAGGCGGAACTATGGCTTGATGATGTCAGCGGGATATTGAGAATAATACATGCACCAGCAGACACTTGGGTGTACTTTGCTAACTACTCTCTAGCAGATTATATCAGACGATGGTGGAGCATTATTTCCAAGAAATTAGTAGATCATGTTCCATGGAATACCTTTGAAGAAAGATTCCGAGCACACTTTTGCCTCTCCCATTGGGAAGAATTGAAGAGAATGGAGTTGGCTTCTCTTACCCAGGGTTCCAAGACTATGTGAGATTATCATATCTACGTTATCAAGCTACTATGTTACTCCCCATATTTAGAAGCTTCACCACATGACTGTCTTACCAAATTTATCATCAAGATTTAGGGAGATCTTAAAGAGAAGATTGCGGGTTTCAGAGCCACCACTATAGATGAAGTCGTGGACATCATCTCTCTTATTAAGATGGAAAGGGGTGAAAATCATCAAAGAAGAAGCTTCCACTTTACTGGAGAACCATCCAAACAAAAGACGAATCACAATCGCAGAGATCATCGCTATCATCCAGCTAGCTCCAGTATAAGCTCGCCATAGACCTTGGGTTGAGAGATGTCAGGAAGAGAGGGTTTCTCTAGACCTCCACTATACCCTCGTGACCTAGTAGCATGAGCAAGTACCTTTGTGATCGGGTCTTCAGCTCATATAGGAACATGTACATGTTATTATTATCATCAAGAAGGTCACTTTAAGAAAGATTATCCACAGTTGAGAGGATCTGAGATCAAGACAACCCCAACTAACAGTGTGGCATCTATCCCGAGCAATGGAGCAACACGTGGAGGAAGAAAGGGTAGAGGTCGAGGCTCACAAGGACTGTATCATATGTAGCAACCATCACGAAGTGTTGCGGGATTTAGCTTGTCTATTCCTAATGGCCAGCTTGATGCAATCACTGAAGAACAAGCTTACAATTCAGGCACGGTCGTATGAGGTATCGTTACTATCCTAGGTCTTTCTATGCATGCCTTATTTGATTCTGGTGATTCGCATTCTTTCGTGGCTTAACATCTATTGCCCACTTTGGGCAAGATTCCTATAGGAGTACAAAATCCTTATCTGCTTATGGGACCATGAGGTCAAGTATTTATAACTCAAGAGATCTTAGAGGACTGCATGGTACAGATTGCAGGACATCGGTTACCTTCTTATATGCTATTTATTGAAATGGATGGTTTTGACCTCATCATTGGGATGGACTGATTGGAAAGGTATCATGCATGAGTTGATTGTTTCTAGAAGATAGTAACTTGTCACCTTCCTAACTCCATAAGATTCCAATTGCACGGGTGCGAAGGCTATTTGGCATACGTATATACTACCACAAAAACAGAGCGAGTGATAGGATATGTACTTATAGTATGTGAATTCCCTTATGTTTTTCCATATGAGCTACCTAGATTACCACCTGAGCGGGAGACTGAATTTGAAACTCTCTTGTATTTGATACTCGGTCAATCTATATTTCCACCATATCGTATGGAACCAGCCGAGTTACGTGAATTAAAGGTACAACTGCATAAACTCCTGGATAATGGGTTCATTCACCCTAGTACTTCACAATGAGGTACACCGGTTCTTTTTGTGCGAAAGAAAGATGGTTCTTTGAGACTATGCATTGGCTATCGACAGTTGAATAAAAAGATAATAAAGAACTGATATATTTTGTCACATATAGATGACTCCTTTGATAAGTTATAGGGATCTAAGATCTGGATACCATCAGTTAAGAATAAACGACTCGGGTATTCTTAAAACAGCCTTTCGTACTAGATACAAACATTAAGAGTTCTTAGTCATGCCTTCTGGACTAACAAATACACCAGAAATATTTATGGATCTTATGAATAGAATATTCAATCAGTTCTTAGATCACTTTATGGTAGTATTTATTGAGGATGTACTTATTCTAAGAACAAGCAACAACATGAGCAACATCTCAAACAGGCGCTGGAGACACTAAGGAGGAATACGTTATATGCCAAGTATAGCAAGTGTGATTTTTAGTCAACTGAAGTATCCTCTCTAGGCCATATCATTTCTCGGGAAGATATCTCTGTTGATCCTACAAAGATTATTACGGTGGAGTTGGGAGCATCCAAAGAACATAATAGAAATGATATTTTCTGGAACTAGTCGGGTATTATAGAAGGTTCATGAAAGACTTTTCATGAATAGATTTGCCTTTGATTAGGTTAACTCAGAAAGAGGTATTGTTTGTATGGTCTGATACCTGTGGAACCAGCTTTCAAACACTAAAGGAATATTCAACCATTGCATCTATCATTACTTTACCCTCCGACAAACAGGATTTCACTGTATATACCGATACATCTAAGGAAGGACTTGATACATTGCTTATGCAACATGAAAGGTTAGTAGCATATGCATCACGACAACTAAGGACACATGAGCATAACTATCCAAGCATTATCTTGAACTTTTTGCAATTATCTTTGCTTTGAAAACATGGGGACACTACATTTATGGCATCACTTTTGATATCTTCACTGATCATAAGAGTTTAAAATATGTGTTTGATCAAAACGAGCTAAACATGAGACAAAGACAATGGTTAGAATTATTAAAGGACTGTGATTGCATAATCTCTAGAAACATGGGTAAGGGAAATGTGGTAGCATATACCCTTAGTAGAACTTATTTCCAAGGCATGTTGCCAGCAATCCAATTATGGGGTGTTCTAGTAGCATTAAGTGAATGGCAATCTTTTGACATTAATAAATACAACAACCATTCCTCGTCGATATAGACTGGAAATTTGGGATAAAATACATAAAAGTTAGGAGGATGATCCACTTTTAGAAGACTTAAGATAAAAAAGTAGAAAGAAACGAAATTGATGGATTTCATATACATGGTGGTTTATTGTATAACCATCATAGAGTCGGTGTACCTGATAATCGAGATTTGGTGAGGGTCTAAAGTAGTCCACACAAGACGGGACCACAGTGTCGCTAAGCGACCGCTCACGAAACCTCGATCAATCAAGTAACCCACAAGTCAGAATCAATCAATGAAAAGCAATAGGTGGAGTTAAAATTTATTATAACTCTACAAAAGATGTGTATAGTGTAAGTAGTGTAGAGTGTCGAACATTGGGAACAAGCAGGTAGATCGGGGCAAATTAATGCTCAAAATGTAATCGTGAATTATTTGTCTATAAGTCTCTTTTTTGTGGGTTTTTTTAATTTTTATTTGATTTTTAAATATACAAATGTTTTTGTAGTGTTATATTTATAAAAAAATTATAGTAATAATAATATAAAGAATAATGACAAATATATATATAGATATCTATATATAATAAGAGAGATATAAATGAAAGAAATAACGAGAATATTTTTGGATTTTTAAAATAGGTCAAATAAATTTAAAAATAAAGATTAAAATATTTTTTGTATATTAATTTTGCAAATGTTTTTAAAAAATTTTTAGAAAAAAGCAAGTAATAAGACCAAACAAGCAATTCTATACTTGGAAAAATAAGACAAATAGGGCACTCAAAAAACAATACTATTAATAGTTCAAAATGAAGTCCTAAAATTATATCTAAATTTTTCTAGATAGCAAAGATTATATAAAAGAAAATAGGACTTTGTTTTTGGGTTTTGAACACTATCATTTTTTAGTGTTTTTTGCAAGTTTTGAAGTATTTTTGAGTTTTTTGACACTAGACTATTATTACTGAATGCTCTTTGGATATGATATAGATATAGATGAGAGCAAACTACAATATTTTTTGTATTTCTGAGGTGTAATGAATATACTAAAAATAAAAGATAGCAGGAAGGCCGAAATGTTATTTTTGATTTTTTTACTATACAAATAACAAGATAAAAATACAAAGAAAATCCCTGATTGTAGAACAAACTCAGGGGCACACTAATATATTTTTAGATTTTCAAATAGATGAAAGAGGCTCGAATAATAAATCAGTAACTCAAGATATTATAGAAATTCTACACGACAAATCTCAATACTTTTGACAAAATTTGGAAACAAATTCTGCCCTACTATTTCCTACAACATATCCAAAAATGAGCAAGTGATATCGAGTACTAAAAGAGTTATTAACAAATAAGCCAAATCAGTATCCTGAATTCAAAAATTCACCGTTAAAGTTCGTACATCAGAATATTTTGAAATTTTGATATGATGTACATCTTTAAAGCAGCTTTACAACAAAAAAATACACAAAAACAGAGTTCAGACGAATGATTGATGAGCGTTTAAGTGTAGGGGTATGTATGAGTCAATACGAAACTGCAGTTCAAAAAGTGTGATAACTTCCTTTAATAATCCAAAATATCGAGGGTCTGAACGCAAAATTCCGCACTTATCCACGTGACATGCGTGGATGTGCGTTGATACAGGCCGATCGGACGGTTGATGTCCCTTGTGACGTAGACAGTATAGATCAAATGGGAGGGGGAAGATGGACGACAACTGTAGCGTGCATCCCTCCCCTTCATTCCAGTTCTACACAGCACGAGATGGGGACTGCCCAGCTGAGCGGATGGCTGTGTTCTCCTCCTCCGACGAGCTCGAGATGCCCTCTAGGTGGTTGTGCATTGCCTAATCAATACCTGCAAGATCAAAGGGCTCGAGAACGAGGTCTCGACCTGTTCGTTAGGTGCAAACAAAATGATGAGGTGTGCAGTTCTCCTGTGAAAATGGGGGAGATGGAGGAGTTGCTCCTCCAGTCAAGCTTTGGCCGGAGGGTGTGGGGTTGCGTGGGTGTTAACGAAGAAGATGCGGAATCAAATGCGGGAAAAGATCTCTGACGGTATCTACGCTCGAAATGCAAGAAGAAAGTGAAGAAAATAGACCTCAAGTGATCAAAAACCGCGAGATGATACCTCACGGCAGCACGGGCCGCTGGAGATGGGTGGAGCGCCACTAGATGCCGTCGGACCTCGCTAGATGGAGATGGAGGAGAGTTGTCACCTCTCCTATCCAGAGCACGGCCGAAGAAGGGTCCAAGCTCGGTCAAAATGGGTTCAAAATTCAAAAGGGAAGAGATGGAGGTATATATACAAAGTGGGTCTGGGCACTCAAAGGACGAAGCGTATCTTGCGAATCGTGGATCCAATCCCCAAGGAAAGATATGGGCGAGTATCATCGATCTATGGGGAGAAAAAGTCAAGAAGAATGCATCGCGAAATGGTGAAAGATGAAGCCTCGAAAAAATCAAGAAGATTGACAAAAACGAGGTTCCGACACAGGTGCAGGGAAGGTCAAAGAGTTGACCTGCAGTCAACTCTCCTTGCCCCTGGTTGGTCCACGTGGACCAACCAGGAAAAACCTGCAGAAAAAGATTTTGAAATTCATTTAAAAATATTAAATGATTTTATTAATGTTAGGTTATAAAATAAAAAATATTTATATTTTATGAATTATTTTATTATCATTTTTATTTATTTTTGTGAGGTTTAAAATTATAAGTTTCCTTTTATGGGTTATATAAAGGTAAATTCATCTATATATTTTAATGTTTTATTTTTATTTTGTATTTTAATTTTATTAATTTGGTTTATTATTTATATATTTATAACTTATTTTTATAAACTTAAATATATTTTTATTTTATTTTTCTGATGTATTATATACAATTAAATAAATAGAAGCATTGGTTATATAGGTATATTTATAGGTATAATACCTATGTATTGAATACAAGTATTTTATTTTAGTATTTTATTTAGTGTTTTATTCC
The DNA here is from genome assembly GCA_037367405.1 of Ottelia alismoides. NCBI lineage: Eukaryota > Viridiplantae > Streptophyta > Magnoliopsida > Alismatales > Hydrocharitaceae > Ottelia > Ottelia alismoides. Next base: position 181,078 of record JAZKJV010001241.1, read on the forward strand.
TATTTTAATATGTAAAAATATTATAAATAATATTTACAAAATTATAAAAATATAAAATTATAAATAAAATGAATATTTTAATTGGTATAAGTATACAATAGGGGTCCAAAACTCAACTTTCAAACCGTAGCTCCAAAAAATATGAAACCACCTTCATTAAATAGCTAATTAAAATTTATATACGATTAAAGATGCTTTCGATACATTTTGAGTTTTTATTTGAGAGATACAAGTCTGGGAAGTTGGGATTTTGGAAACTTAATCAGATCATACTTTTTACATGTACATTATTTTTGTGTGAAATCAATTTTGTATTTTTCTATATTCTACAACTTTCATGCACAAAGTTTCTTTATTTTAGGTGTAAAAAGTGGAACTAAAAATAGGTCCCAAGAATAAAGGAAAATAAAAGGAATTTTTATTGGTTTTTGGCCCTTATCTCCCCCTACTTTATTCCTTGTTGACCTAGTCATCGAGATGCCTAGGTCTCGGGGTTTCGGATCATAAAATATTTACAATATTTTATTATTTTTCTTTTCTTTTCTTTATTCTATGATTTTGGCTTTAAAAACAACATTTTATATAGTATTTACAACGCAATGTATGAATGATAAAATGCCTAAATTAAGCATATTTACACGCATTTACTAGGATTTTTAAGGCCAAAATGATAGAATAAAGATGATGAAATGGAGAGTCATCATGCCCCTATACTTGCCTTTGCTAGTCCCTAGCAAACACTTAGGCAATAAGTGGAGAAAAAGAAAAGCAAAGAAAAGAAAAAGAAGAAATTAGATTCAGTTTACTTATCAAACTTGTCTTCACAAAATCAAAGTTTGGAGATTAAGTCGGTCCTTTGAAATGCAGGCAGAGCCTCAATGGGAATCGGATTTGAAATCCAACAGCCTTCGAGAATCCCAAATCTCTGCTCAAGTCTCCTCAATAGCCAGGTCAGAAATATTTTAACTCATACGCAAACCCTTACGACTATGAATCTGACTTGTATAGTATAAGTGATAATGGCTCTCCCCAACTAGAATGACAAAGAGACTGACTTCTCCAGTATGACAACCCAATGATTCCCCAATCCAATAACTCCTTCCTCGAGGAGCGGGGTATTCCCTTCTAAGTTCACGTGACAACCAGCTCAAAAGGAGGGGGTGAAGAGAAGAATGGACGATAGCCAATGTAGCTACATATCCTAGGATGCAAGATCAGTGTAGTCAAGACATCCAGTTGTAGGCTCCCATGATTTGACTTTGAAACTCAAGCTTGCTTATTGACTATACAACATATGTACACTCCGGCAGGAATTTTATTTTTATATAGGCATGTCCACTTTTTTGGAGTTTTTGCTTTTTTTGAAATACTATATACAACAGCATTTACGTAGGGAGTTTTTCCTCTTGATCCAGTAGACTATCCCTCTTTTGAAGCTTGATTGCAACCCACACTCTCCTGTCTTTAGAATTCCTCATCACTGGATGAGTTGGGTGCACTTTCCTCCTTAAAGGAGGACAAATGTTTCCACTTGTGTGCGTCACATACCGGCAAATCAAACCCCCCACCACTCCAACTGAGTTGAGCCATGTGCAAGGTGCAGGTGTCCAAGTTAGGTCATTATCAATAAGAGTCGTGTGTGTGCTGTGAAATACTCTACTTAGGTAGTCAAGAATCCATTGAACCAAGTCTCGTGATCCTCAAAGAATTAAGTCAACTAGACCTGAAGTACCTCAATTCTAGAGCCTATAAGGTTCCTATTATTAGGTAGATTTTAAGGTCCAACCAAGTTCCAATCTCCGGATTTTACTTAGACTTGTTCGACTATCAAACTCAATCCGAAAAATGCTCATGTTATTCAGAATACATAAAATATTTTTTTGTTGCAATTTTCAAAGATTTTGAACTTTTTGTGGATTTTTGAAAAGGATGATGCATATGCAATTTTTATATTTTTTAAAAGTATTTTTCAAATGTTTTTTGGTGTTTTAATTTTACAAATGTTTTTGGAATTTTTGGAAACAAAGATTTTGGATAAAAGCAAGGTACAAATATTAATACAGGGATGCAGCTTATATTTACAAGAAGTAGATTTTTAAGAATTTACAAGGGTAAGTGGTCGATTTTATAAGTATATATATAATGAATTTTGGTGTGATGTATATATCCCTCTAACTTATCTGAAAAATATTTTTCAAACAATTTTTGAAAACAATAGTCCAAAAAAATTTTACAAACAATTTTTACAAACATGTACACACATTTGAAAATCATTTTTCAAAGATTTTTCAAACAGTATATATAGATGTTTCAAATATTTGTGCAACTATTTTTCAAACCATTTGTAAATAATTTTTCAAATATTTTTATTTCACAAATAAAATAAATTTTGCAAATAAAATATTATAAAAGGTTGAAAGTATTGAACAAATTATTTTCCAAATAGTTTTCAAAAGATTTTTCAAAAGGATTTTCAAACTATTTTTTAAATATTTTACAAAAAATATTTTCACCTGATTTATTAATCCGTAAATACAAAAAGAATTTGAGGAATAATAACATCTTTTTACTAAGAATTTTTAATTAATTTAATTAATATTTTTAGCCATATTTATTAATAAAAATACGAAGGTACAAGTTATGGCTAAATTATATACGTTTAGATCAGAGAGAAAAAGAGAAGACATAACTCGTACTGAGTATAGGAAAATCTAAAGAATAAACGAATGAAGAGATGAATGAAAGAATGAGAAGTTGATCGTCCCCCATATACTTAGGATCAAATAACCCTAAGTATAGTAGACTGTACATAAAGCAGAGAGGGTCAAGGGTGGGAATGAACAGATCATACTCAGACTGTCTCCCCCTATACTCAGGGTAAGCTATCCCTAAGTATAGACAAGAAGAGGAGACAATGGAGAGGATCGAAAGAATAAGACGACTCGGGGTGCACACCCCCTATACTTAGGACAAAGTACGTCCTAAGTATAGAAGACTGACACAAAGAGGCATTTTTCGGTAGAAAAAGAAAATAGAAAAGGAAAAGAAGAAAATAAGTAAAGAGATCAGAAGATGGAAGAAGAGATCGGAGGATGTACACATCACTCCCCCTATACTTAGGGTAAAAGAAGCCCTAAGTATAGGCAACAACAGGAGTGATGAAACAGAATGAAGAATGATCACTCGGCTCATCCACCCCCCCATACTTAGGACAAGTACGTCCTAAGCAAGGTACACACGAGAATGGGTGAATGAGCGTGACGGGAGAGAGAAGGAGGTACATAAAAGTGAATATACAATAGAATGGATATACATAGGATCAAGAAGGTAGAAAGCAAACCTTCTTGTGAGATCACTGAGGAATGGATCTGATATGGTGCAGGTCGACATCGGGGTCCTCAGATGACACTAACCGATCAGGGGCGACAGGGTGATGATCCTTAGTGGTCCTAAAGTGTGAAGGCACAGATAGGTGAGTGGAAGAAGTACAACTATGTTCGGCCTTGGGGGTCTCGTTGATATCAAAGTGGAATGGGACGAACTCATCATCATAGGAAGAAGTAAGGTCAGTGTCGTCCTGCGAGGTCTCGTTCAGGTCAAAACCAAAAGGAATGAACTCGTCAGTGGAAGTAGTCGAACTATGTTCGTCCTCTACAATCTCAATCGGATCATCTTTCTCATCAAAAGGCCCAAATTCCTGAATAAAAGAAACAAGATCAAATTCAGCATTAGTCTCATCAATATCTGCCCTCCGCTCAATAGTATCGATCATGTAAATCCCGTAGATGTCATAAATGCATCGCCAATCATAGGCAGCGGAGACTCCAAGGTCTATGCTTTCTGAGTCTTCCTCTTTGGAAAGGAATTCTTGGATCTCATCATCGATCATAAAGAAAGTTTCTCTGATATCCGCATAAAGGTCATAGGCCTCAAGGTCGGCTAACACAGGCACACTCTCGTGGGATGTGGGTCTCTGGTTCATGGTAGGGGTGGTGATCAACACATCGCTCCTGACATCAGAACGGAAGAGAATCTCTCCTGATCTGTAGTCAATAATGGCTATCGCAGAGGCGAGAAATGGCCATCCCAGGATGATTGGAGAACACTCCACATGGGTAGAGGTCTCCATGGGCAAGACAACGAAGTCTGTCGTGAAGCTCATGCCCTGAATCAAAATGACAACACTTTCAAGAATACCCTTCGGCCTCTTTATTGATTCATCAATGAATTGTACTATCATACTGGTTTTCTTGAGAGGCCCAAGATTAATAGACTGTACCAACGAGAAGGGTATTATATTGATCGACGCACTACCGTCGAGGAGAGTGTTGTCACATAAATGGTCAGAGATGGTGCAGCTCACAAGAGGTGTGACAGTGTTCCTTTTCCTAGAAAATGGACGATGGGTGATGGCGTGGGCAGTGGCCATGGTCAGAATATGATGCTCAGATCTACTCCTCTGCTTTCTCTTCTTGGGAAGAGGAGCAGATAAATCAGTCATGGCCTGCTGAAGTAGGGTATGGATGATCTCATGAATGGTGGCCACCACTGGGTTCAGTCAATATTTTTTTGAATTTTTGGACATCCTCCATACAAGGGAGGAAGTCAGAATCAGCGTAAACGAGGAATGCCAAGAGCAGTCTGTACAGCAGCATCCTCGGGGTCAAAGGTGGGACAAAGTGTTAATGGATGTGTGGTCAAAGGATCTAGCAGGTGGACCCTCTCCTCACAGTCTGAATCAACCATGGCTCTCCCGAAATCTTTTTGTATTTTTAAATTTTTCTCATTTTTTTGTATTTTGGGTGATTGGAAGCTCTCATGGAAATCATCGAGTGAACCGATATCATGAAATAGTTGAGAATCATGGTCGCTCTTATTTATATTAGTGAGGTTGTCAATCCTCTATCTCATATGATCCATCATCTGGGTCAAGGACTCAAGGGTGGACTCCATGAAAGGTGACTCCAACAGCTCAGTCTCGGGTGGATGTGAAGGGAAATGTGATGATAGAGGCGGGTAAAAATCCGAGGTCTGAATCTGTGGTTGAGGTGGATATGTACAAAAATCAGTAGCAAAGTCCTCCTGAAAAAACGAGGTGGACTGGCTGGAGTGAACGTGGGATCCGTAAAGTTCGGATAAAATACGCTCCAGTCATCCATCTTGAAATAAAAGGAAAATGATCGGGAGATCACGAAGACCAAGTCAAGAGAAGTGAGAAGAAAGGTACAAGTACGCAGATATGATCTAGAATGCACAAAAAACAATCACAAACAAAAATGAAACAAGTCAAACCCCGCATTTCACCTACTCAACTCAGTGAAGATCGCAAATACGGTCTTTTTATCTTGTCTGTTTTAGAATTAGGTGAGAAGTCAAAAGTTGCGCAAACACTTAAGAGGCTGAATAGGATTTAGGTACTAGTCCTTAGGGTGTGCGCGAGCAATGTAAAACGAAGACAATAAGGGGATTACTCACCCCAAGAAAGGATTTTCTTTTTGGTTTTTTTAGGGTCAAGTAATATTAACAGTCCCAATTTTATTTGTTATAACTTTTTTGGAATTTTTTAATGAAAAATACACGAGCCTAACGAGGAATCGATTCCTTTAAGCACCTAAGTGATCAAAATCAGAGGGAGAGAAGGAAAAGCAATGCAAGCGACAAACGATGATGAATGCTAAAGCGTAAATGCTCACCTTGCCTCCAGCACTCTACATGCAAGGATGCTTAGCAGAATTGAAACCTATCTATATGCAAATGCAAGCCGAGGAAAATGCCCTAGGATACGAAACTGCTATTAGCGTGAAGAATGAGATGCTGAGTATCTAGAGGTGAGATCCAAAGGTCCGGTCTAGGAAGTGCATCGGTGTCTGCCACAACAGATCCTGCACGCGTTGTATAGCACTTCTCTCGGTACTCGATCTAAAATCCAAATAAATAGCAATTAGATTTGTCTAAGTCCAAATGTAATCTATAGGCACAAACAAATATATTAGGCGTTTGGACCTAATGCTATCGACAAATAGCTCCTAAAGCTAAGGGCTCAATCATACAAAATAAATAAAACTGAAACCGAAAAACAAATGAAAAAATGGCGATAAAAACTATGACAAAACCGACGAGGCCCCCAAGGGAATAATCCCTCGGGCACTGGACCTCGTGAAGTGGAGTGTAGAAGAGTCCTGAATATTACAATAATAAGTCTCTCTCTCACTTAAATTATACAAATAAATGCAAGAAAATAAATGGAGCTCGATCTTCCAAAAATTCTCTAAGCCTCCTTGGTGCTAGGTCGGCAAGCTGACGCTGGCTTCACGTGGGTGCACAGGCGCCTGGAGTAGAGCGCCTCCCTCGATCTGCGGTACCTCGCACGAAATCAACAAGAGAGGAGGTTAGACAGTTCAAAAAGATATATCAAAAATAAAGAAAATAAATGAAGCACAAAAATAGGCAAATAAACACAATCAACAAATAATCCCAATATAAGCATTGTTGCTCCCCGGCAGCAGCACCATTTGATAATCAAGATTTGACGAGGGTCGAAAGTAGTCCACACAAGGCAGGACCACAGTGTCGCTGAGCGACCGCTCATGAAACATCGATCAATCAACAATTAACCCACAAGTCAGAATCAATCAATGAAAAGCAAGATGTAGAGTTAAAATTTATTATAGCTCTACAAAAGATGTGCATAGTACAAGTAGTGTAGAATGTCGAACAAAGGGAACAAGCAGGTAGATCGGGGCAAATTAATGCTCAAAATATGATTGTGAACTATTTGTCTATAAGTCTCTTTTTTGTGGGGTTTTTTTAATTTTTTTATTTGACTTTTTAATATTCAAATGTTTTTGTAGTTTTATATTTATAAAAAAATTATAGTGATAATAATATAAAGAATAATGACAATTATATAAATATATCTAGATTTAATAATATAGAGATATAAATGAAAGAAATAGAGAAAATATTTTTAAATTTTTCAAATTGGTCAAAAAAAATTTAAAAAAGATTAAAATATTTTTGGTAGTTTAATTAATTTTGTAAATGTTTTTAGATTTTTTTTAGAAAAAAGCAAGTAATAAAACAAAACAGGCAATTCTATACTGGGAAAAATAAGACAAATAGGACACTCAAAAAACAATACTATCAATAGTTCAAAATGAAGTCCTAAAATTATAACTATATTTTTATAGATAGCAAAGATTATATAAAAGAAAACAGGACTTTGTTTTTGGGTTTTGGATACTATTTCAATTTTTAGTGATTTTTGCAAGTTTTGAAGTGTTTTTGAGTTTTTGTATACTAGACCGAATATTATTGAATGCCCTTTGGATATGATATAGATATAGATGAGAGCAAACTACACTATTTTTTTGTTATTTTTCTAAGGTGTAATGAATATACTAAAAATACATGATAGAAGGAAGGCTGAAATGCTATTTTTGATTTTTTTTTACTATCCAAATAACAAGATAAAAATATAACGAAAATCCCTGATTGTAGAACAAACTCAGGGGCACACTAATATATTTTTAGATTTTCAAATAGATGAAAGAAGCTCCAGAAATAAATCAATAACTCAAGATATTGTAGAAATTCTACAGGATACAAATCTCAATATCTTTCGATGAAATTTGCAAACAAATTCCATCCCACTATTTCCTACAACATATCCAAAAAAAGCAAGTGATATCGAGTATTGAAAGAGTTATTAACAAAATAAGCCAAATCAGTATCTTGAATACAAAAATTCACCATTAATATTTTATATATTAGAATATTTTGAAATTTTGATATGATGTAGATCTTTAAAGCATCTTTCTAATAAAAAATTTTCACAAAAACTAGAGTTCAGATAAATGATTGATGAGCGTTTAAGTGCAGGGGTACAGATGAATGAGTAAATACGAAACTGCAGTTCAAAAAGTGTAAAAACTTCCTGTAATAATCCAAAATATCAAGGGCTTGAACGCAAAATTCCCCACTTATCCACGTGGCTTGTGTGGATGCACGTTGATACTATCCGATCGGACGGTTGATGTCCCTTGTGACGTGGACGGTATAGATCAAAGGGGAGGGGGAAGATGGACGGCAACTGTAGCGTGCATCCCTCCCCTTCGTTACAGTTCTGCACAGCACGAGATGGAGATTGCCCAGGTGCGCGGATGGCGGCATTGTCCACCTCCGACGAGCTCGAGATGCCCTCTAGGTGGTTGCGCGTGGCCTAATCAATACCTGTGAGATCAAAGGGCTCGAGAACTAGGTCTCGACATGTTCGTTAGGTGCAAACAAAACAATGAGGTGTGTGGTTCTCCTGTGAAAATGGGGGAGATGGAGGAGTCGCTCCTCCAGCCAAGCTTTGGTCGGAGGGTGTGGGATTGCGTGGGTGTTAACGAAGAAGATGCGGAATCAAACGCTGGAAATGATCTCGGATGGTATCTACGATCGAAATGCAAGAAGAAAGTGAAGAAAATAGACCTCAAGCAGTCAAAAATCGTGGGATGATACCTCACGGCAGCACGAGCCGCCGGAGATGGGTGGAGCACCACTAGATGTCGCCGGACCTCGCTAGAGGGAGATGGAGGAAGCTGTCACCTCTCCTATCTAGAGCACGGCCGAAGAAGGGTCCAAGATCGGTCAAAATGGGTTCAAAATTCAAAAGGGAAGAGATGGAGGTATATGTACAAAGTGGGTCTGGGCGCTCAAAGGACGAAGCGTATCTTGTGAATCATGGATCCAATCCCCAAGGAAAAATATGGGCAAGTATCATCGATCTATGGGGAGAAAAAGTCAAGAAGAATGCATCGTGAAATGGTGAAAGATGAAGCCTCAAAAAAATCCGACACAGGTGCAGGGCAGGTCAGAGAGTTGACATGTGGTCAACTCTCCATGCCCCCTGGTTGGTCCACGTGGACCAACTAGGAAAAACCTGCATAAAAAGATTTTTAAATTCATTTAAAAATATTAAACGATTTTATTTAATATTATGTTATAAAATAAAAATATTTATTATTTTATGAATTATTTTATTATGATTTTTATTTATTTTTTTCGAGGTTTAAAATTATAAGTTCTTTTATGGGTTATATAGAGGTATATTCATCTATATATTTTAATGTTTTCTTTTTATTTTGTATTTTTAATTTTATTAACTTGTTTTATTATTTTATATATTTATAACTTATTTTTATAAACTTAAATAGATTTTTATTTTATTTTTCTGATGTATTATATACAGTTAAATAAATAGAAGTATAGGTTGTATAGGTATATTTATAAGTATTATACCTATGTATTGTATACAAGTATGTTATTTTAGTTTTTTATTTAGTGTTTTATTCATATTTTAATATGTACAAATATTATAAATAATATTTACAAAATTATAAAAATATAAAATTGTAAAAATAATGAATTATAAATAGAATGAATATTTTAATCGGTATAAGTATACAATAGGGGTCCAAAACTCAACTTTCAAACCATAACTCCAAAAAATATGAAACTACCTTCATTAAATAGCTTATTAAAAGTATATATGATTAAAGGTGATTTTGATACATTTTGATTTTTATTTGAGAGATACAAGTCTGGAAAGTTGATATTTTGGAAATTTATTCAGATCATAACTTTTTACATGTACATTTTTTTGTGTGAGATCAATTTTGTATTTTTCTATATTTAATTATCTACAACTTTCATGTAAAAAGTTTCTTTATTTGAGATATAAAATGTGGAACTAAAAATAAGTCCCAACAATAAAGGAAAATAAAAGGTATTTTTATTGGTTTTTGGCCCTTATCTCCCCCTATTTTATTCCTTATTGCAGTCGATTTCTGAATGTTAGTTGTTAATATTTGATAAAACCATTGTTGAGTAACCATATCCGGTAAATAGGAGGATCCGATGACCTGAAATTGGGATCGTGACATTAAACATCTCACATCATGGAAAGCGCAGAAATAAACATATCATACTATGTAAAATAAGTGATCATCGTATAAGTAGCGATGTAATCACAATAAAAAATTGCATAAAGCGAAACTACATCGATGCAAGACCTATTCTTGCTTCTTTTCACAAACAAAAATAGTAAGGGAATGTAACTTGGGTGGCACAAATAGCCTGTAAATGAAGAATCTCCCGAATAAAGTTCGATCTAGAGGCGATGTACACGAGAAGGCAAGGATGAGTCGTACGAGCCAAACGTTTGCAAGAGATACTCATCTCGCTTGGCTTCTTCTCTATGTATAAGATGGTCATGCCTTAATCACCTCATCATCCTCTACAAACTCCACATCATAAGGGCATTATCGACTTTTTCATGAGCAAGGTGGCATGAAGGAGATAATGCTCTTCCCCTCTATATATGGACGGGCACAAGGAAGAGAGTAAGGGGACATCCACTAGGCTTTGTGGAGTGGGAAAATGGATATGAATGCTAGGGTTTTAGGAGGAAAGAACCTTTCTCTCTTCTCCTTAAGGTTTAGGAGGAAGACCCTCACCTCTCCTATAGGAGGGGAGGGTGGCCATATAATGAGAGGAAAGACGAGATTCTCATCTTATCAAGAATGTGTGTGAATAATTGGTTTCCATCAATTATAGAAGAATATGTCTTCAAATATTTGAATGGTAGATTTGACTTTACAAGGATGAATCTACTTCATACAACACCAATAAAATGTAAATCATATTTACATTTATTGGTTGGTGAATGTAAATCTAATTCACATTCCTATTAATTAATATGCGGATCATATTCACATAATTCCTAATATTGAATGCAAATCATATTCACAATAATCAACATAAATATGGATGCAATGCATATTCTTTCCCTATACATAAAATGTTAATCATATTCGCATTGATTAGTTAGTGAATCATATTCACACTGATGTGAATCAAATTCTCATCAAACCCAATAAATCGAAATCCCACTCACATAATCCTATTTGTGTGAATCATACACGCATCGATCCTCAATTTCTCAAAATTGTGAATCATAATCCTATAATCCTATTAGAACATTTGTGCTTCACATGTGAATACTTAAAGATAATTTCGAAGAGATTATATGGACCGTGTACAGTGAATAAACATTAGATGGGATCTAATATTGGGAGTCAATAACATACCTAATATGAACAATGACAAACATTTTGTGGTTTATAACTGCTGCAAACAAACCTTAACAGCATTGCCGACTATAAAACTTCCACCACACATGAGAATTTGAATTTTAAGTTCACAAAATCAAATGAGGTAGCTTACAAAAGATCCCTTGCTCATCTCTTTTTCCGGAACTTAGGCCTTACAATCAAACCCTACACAAAAGTAATGTAATATTCAATTTTATTAAGAGCGAGCATAGGCACACTTGGTGAGAAAACAATGGGAAAAAACTAAATAACATGAGAAGGCTTAAGTCAGGTACTTAGTTTACAAAGGAATCTCGCAAAGATGACTAGTCCAAACTAGACCGAAACGCATGAACCATAAACAAAATCCGAACATAAACCAAATGATTACTTACAAAGCTACTCAGACAATATTATTACTATTATTTTTTCCAGGACAGGCTTTCTTCAGTCATCAGCAACAAGTTTCCTCCTCTTATAGCGCACCATTACCTGACCTTTAACGCCTACAACCATCGCATTCCAATCAGTCTCTGGGAAAGGAGATATCAACTCAAACTCAAAGTTCCTTAATAGATGACTCCAAATAGCCTTTATCTGCAAGTATGCAAAAGGCTCTCCCAGGCAACCATGCCTACCGCCACCGAAAGATATGTAGGAAAATGCCCCCGCAACTTTGTCCTCTTCTCTGCCAGGCAAATACCTATCAGGGTCGTAGGAATCAGCGTCCTTGTAAATATGAGGCAGGCGGTTAGCAAATGCTGGCGATGTTGCGATGATATGACCCTTTGGAATATCGTATTCTATGCCTTCGCAATTCTTTACTTTGAAGTCACTGTGGGACTGGCGTAGAAGCATAATTAGAGGAGGGTGAAGTCTCAATGCTTCCTTAATGCACCGGTACAAAACATCCATCTCTGATAAGATATCATGATCAATCTTGTCCCCATGAACATTCATAATCTTCTTCTGTTCATCCACTGCAGCTGCAAAGAACTGCTTGTGACGGAGGAGATAAGCTCCAGTCCAGGTCGAAGTGATAGAACTAGTGTGTTGTCCAGCAAAGAGGGCCGCGATGAGAAGCCCAGTGATCTCCCCTTCAGTAGTGGGACGCCCATCCTTGTACTTTGAATCAATGAAGCACTGCAGCATATCATCTTCGGTGCGTCCCTCATTTTTACGAGAATTTATGATGTTGGCAAAGATTTGAGCAATCTTTTTACGTGAACGATCACGACGACGGTGAGCAGGGATAGGGAGGTAAGGAAAGATGACACTAATCGGTTGCATCCCATTGTCAAGGTCATGGAAGAGAGCAGAGACATCCTCAAAAAGTTTGTTCCTCACCTCCGTCCCAAGAAGGCATCGACTTGCTGTCAAAATGATCAGATGCTCCAATTCATATTTTATGTCTACTTGGCCGCTGTCACCCCATTTGGAAAAGTAATCCTGTAAGTAGAAAAGTTCAAAATTAGGCACAATTGAGATGGGCACCACCTCTGTATGTGTACTTACAATTATCTTAAAAGTTGCAAATCTAAAATTTAGACATCTTCACAAACGGACGCACAGATCTACAAGAACATAATCAAACAAAACACTTAAAATTATATGGTTTTTATTCATATTTTTCAGAATCAGCACATGCAAGATATGGCTATAGGTGTTGAGACTAACAGAAACATAACTTAACCGGCAAAACAATAGCCCAAAAACATAAGGTTAGGATGAAAAAACAAATGATTCACATAAATACATGCTTGTAAATGTGACCGTAAATAGTAGTACAAGCACCAGGCTTTTAGCACTATATGCAGGTAAATTTCCATCATGCCTCAAGTAAAATGAACTAGTGAAGGCCGTTAAGTTATTCCGAATGGAACAAAATAAAAACAATCAGTTCAAACTCTTTTAATTCAGATCCGAGCTTCTAAGCTCTCAGAACATGACCTACAAATAAATTTCCTCCCTCCTGCAGCAACATCCTCTCCAGCTAAAACGAACCAAGAAGGTCATAGGTTTGCTCCCCCACCCCCCAAAAAAAACTCACATGAAACAATCACAATTAAATACCGGAATGTCAAAATTAATCAAAATCAACGCCACTGCTTTTTAAATGTATAAATAATATAATTTTTATAGCATCTTATACTTAAAAATTTAAGAGAAGTCGGGATGAGACCTAAATTGTGTACTTTACCGGATCAGAAATCATTTTATTAGCTACTTTACACAGGTCTTTATGTTAGCACAATTCATAGAAGGGATCTTTGTGCATGTATCATTCGGAGTTTTGCCAATAATATTCGTGCCCCTACCTTTTCTGCTAAAATGGACAGATGACATTATTGACAGAGGATAGCGTGCGGGATGAAGTAAATTACACTTGCATCCCTAACAAACTACCATATCCTTTCCCACCTTTTTTGTCTTCCTCACCAGCCCCCACTTCCCCAAAGGCCAACAGCTGCCACCACTGTATTCCCCCCTCCACAGCTTTGACGTTAACCCCTATGCACACCCCCCCCCCCACACACACACACCACAACCACCCAAAAAAACCCCGCAAAAAAGTAGGGAACAAATGCAATAGATTCGTCCTTCATCGGATCTTGGTTTGAATAAATTATTTTTTAATTTACATTAATAGGCAATTCACTAACAGGCCTCAGCTGTCAACAGCGCAAAAAATAGGGCACAAGATTAGTTGCAAAAGTTGGGAAGGTTAAAGTGTTACTGGCAAATCGTAAAGACAAAAAGGTAAAAACCGCTTCATAATATAACATATTTTAAAGAACATGCTACTTTATTCAACAAAGAAACTAATGAATTGAAATATAAGCAGAAAGATATGTGAATGTAACATCAAATCTACTAACTTAAAAAATGTCTAGAAATATTTAAAAAAATAACATGCAAAATTGAAAAAAAGAAGTGTTTTACGTGGAATGACACCCCAAAAGGGTAAGGTGAAACCACGGAAGAAAGTGTTTTACGTGGAATGACACTCCAAAAGGGTAAGGTGGAACCACGGAAGAAACCAACAAGAGTTGGATATTCTATTATATTTCTCAATGAGTATCACCAAAACAACCTAATCCCACCATTCAATATTGCGGGACAAAACAACCCCCACACAAAGAGCCTGACTTCAAGACCCTCTCACCACTCCCCCTTAATCAAGATTATAAAATGCTTAGCTTGAACCAAACACTCAACACAAACAAGCCGAGTATATATCTCAAATACAACTCTCAAATTACAAATTGCATCTTCTTGCGCTTTATCATACGGAGCATCTAGGGCTCTAAAACTGCACTAGATGCGGAGTGCCACCATTAGAGACCTCACCTAATGGCGGACCATTGAAGATTAAAACAATGGATTTCTACCATGAAACCTCTGCAATGAGTTTCTCTCATACAAGTGCCTCTAACTGGGCCTCCCATACACTAGCTCTGAGAAGGAGATCTCAACTTAGAAGCTCATGCGGATCTTCATACAGAGCTTCTATCATGAGTCTGTAGGAGATCTCAACTTAGAAGCTCATGCGGATCTTCATACAGAGCTTCTATCATGAGTCTGTCATATATGACCCACATTAAGACTCTAAAACAAAAACATCAGCATAAGGACTGCTCAAAAATAATTCTCAAATGTGTGTTTGCCAACACATACAAAAATGAAGGTGGTTCAATCACTCCCCCTAAGTCCCATATCCATGACATACAAAAAGATTCCTCTTATTACTCTTATCATTCTTGTTTTCTTATTTTAATATCTCAAACTCAAACAAATTTCTTTTCTTAGTTACCTTTTTTCCCATGACCTTAAATATCTTGTGCCGCAGATGTCAGTTTCGCTAGCATGGCAATATAGAAATTCCTTCCTGTATCATTTCCAAGAGTTCGCTCCCATATCCTTGATATGATACCGACATATCGCCCTGTCGCCAAATATCACCCCAAATGTGAAGATTTCTTCTTTGGTTTCTTGGGTTTCTCTCGCATTTCACCGATATTTCTTCCTATTTCAATGACATATCTTCCTCTTTTGCCTTTGTTACACTATATCTCAAAGAGGTTTGGTAGATATTGTAATTGTATTTTACTATTTATATATGTTATTCTTAGAAGATAGAATGAAATGGAAATTTTAACACTCTTGTTTTCTCGAATAGGACTCCCTTATATATATATAAGGGAGCTTAGGGTTTACTGAAATAATTACAGACACACGCTCACATTATAGAATAATGTGCGTACACCAAAATATAAAGGTAGGCAGAGGGATATGTCTTGTACCCGGCTATGTTCTCCCTGACTTAGAAGGAGAAATGGAACTCAAATAAACTCAAATACATATAGACCAGTGTTTTCTCCGCCTCCCTCTATTATATTCCAAGAATATCTAATTGTGAAGAGAGCGTCTACCTCATTAATAAATGTAATAACTGTTTCGAGGATATTTCAAGTAAGAAAACTTGGTAGTAGAAGATATGTGCAGAAAAATGATAAGACAAAGGGGATGATTCTATTCCAACCTCAATTCAGCAAGGCCTCTGATCGAACTCACCTCGTGGCCTAACTTCAATACTCACCCTCAATCTGGAGTATAGATGTCTGTTGGGAAAAATGAATAACTTGATCTATTCCATAAGCCCTAGGCTCTCTTATATAGGAGAGTAGCCTATGGGTAAATTACATAAAGAGGACAACAGAAAAATAAAATAACGAAGAGGTACAGTTATTCTATATGCGTCAACACTCCCCCTCAAGATGGAGCATAGATATCAATCATGTTCAGCTTGGACGCACACTTCTGGAATGGGCCTCGAAGTAATGCCTTGGTGAAAATATCAGCAGTCTGATTCTCTGATGTGACGTGAGATGTAGCAATGAACCCCTTCTAAACCATGTCACGTATGTAGTGACAGTCAACCTCAATGTGCTTGGTCCTCTCATGAAAGGCTGAGTTGTTTGCAATGAACAAGGCGGCCTGATTGTCACATTCCAACATCATAGGAAGAGGTATATCAAGACATAGATCTGCAAGTAAAGATTTCACCCACATCATTTCTGTGCTAGCCTGGGCCATAGCCATGTATTCGGATTCAGCACTGGATCTAGCTACCACTGTCTGTTTCTTGCTTCTCCACGAAACTAGAGCATCTCCAACATAGACTGCAAATCCTGATGTGGACTTCCTGTCCTTGGGGCATCCTGCATAGTCTGCATCAGCACATGCCGTGATAGAGATCTCCTTTCCTTTCTTAAATAGCAAGCCTGCACCTGGAGATGATTTTAAATATCTCAGAATCATGTGTATTGCATCCATATGGGCCTGACGTGGTTGCTCCATGAACTGGCTCACACGACTCACTGCAAATGATATATCAGGTCTAGTGATCGTGACATACAGTAGTTTGCCTACCAGTTCTCTGTACCTTCTCTTGTCCACCTCTTCTGTGTCATCATCATAGAGCTTCATGCTAGGATCCATTGGTGTCGTAGCAGGTCGACACCCTAGCATACCTGTCTCACTCAATAGATCTGTAACATACTTCCTCTGCGACATTACTAATCCATATGGATTTCTAGCAAACTCCAGCCCCAGAAAATATCTAATGACTCCCAAGTCCTTGGTGACAAACTCGGTCCCCAGCCTTTCCTTTGCCTGCTTAATGCCCTGCTCATCATCACCTGTAATCAAGATATCATCAACATAAACCATGATTACAATGATACCTCTAGCCGTCTTCTGTACAAACAAGGAATGATCAGCATTGGAGCGTTTATATCCTTGTTTCTCAAAAAGATCTGAAAGCTTCTGAAACCATGCTCTGGGGCTCTGCTTAAGGCCATAGATGGCCTTATGTAATCTGCATACCTTGGAACACTCCCCCTCAACAGCAAAACCAGGTGGCTGTTGCATATAGACTTCCTCCTGCAAGTCGCCATACAGAAATGCATTCTTCATGTCCAGTTGATAAAGCGGCCAGTCTCTAGCAACTGCAACTGATAACAGGATCCGCAGAGTGGAATGACGCGCCACAGGGGAGAATGTGTCAAGGTAATCTACCCCGTATGTCTATGTGAAGCCATGTGCAACAAGGCGTGCCTTGTACCTGTCAATGGAACCATCTGCATTGTGCTTCACTGTAAACACCCATTTGCAACTCACCGGGCTGACATCTGGAGGTATAGGAACCAAGCTCCAGGTTCCTCTGGATTGAAGTGCCGCCATTTCTTCTTCCATTGCTAGCCGCCATCTAGCATCCTGCAAAGCATCATGATGATTCCGTGGAATGTCTGTAGCTGAAAGTGCCAATGCAAACGTCCTGAAGTCTCCAGATAGCCTCTCAAAAGACACGGCTGCTGATAATGGATATTTGGCACAGCTTCTTTTCGGCTTCCGTAGAGCAATTGGAACATCCAAATCATCTGTATTTTCACCATGCTCCTGCAATACATCCTGCTGAGAAATGTCGTCAGATCCATCAACATTAATATTTTCATTACATACCATAGGCGAGCTAGTTGACGGGTCAGAACCATGAGCTGGAGGAGGTCTGCGGGTGTAATGGAATGGTAGTGGAGATACTAGCGGTGGCGGTGGTGGTGGCGGTGGCGGTGGTGGTGGCGGTGGTGGTGTTTGTGGCGATGGTGGTGGTGGTGCCATTAATATGGCATCAGGAGGTATAGGTGGTAGCTGCATGTCTCCAGATGCTGAAAAATACATAACATATTCAAAAAATGTAACATCTGCACTGATCATATACCGCCGACGCACTGGATCAAAACACTTGTACCCCTTTTGAGTCCTGGAGTACCCCACAAAGACACACTTGACAGCCCTAGGAGAGAGCTTGTCAGTGCCAGGCGACAACTGATGGACGAATGCGACTGACCCAAACACACGAGGAGTAAGAGCGAACAAATCCTTGTCTGGATACATGAGTGAAAAAGGAATCTGTTCATTCAAGACAGACGAGGGCATACGGTTGATCAGGTAACATGCAGTAAGAACTGCATCAACCCAGTAGGAGTAGGGAGCATGACTCTGTATAAGAAGAGATCTAGTGACATCAAGAAGGTGACGGTGTTTTCTTTCAGCAATCCCATTCTGTTGAGATGTATGAGCACAAGAGGTTTGGTGAATAATCCCTTTTGAGGATTAGTAATTGGCCAAAGTGTGGGTGCATAACTCTAAAGCATTATCACTTCTCACAAGTTTGACAGATGTGGAGAAAACATTCTGAATTTCATTTAGAAAATGGATAATAATATTTCCTGCTTCAGATTTATTTTTCATAAGAAACACCCATGACACTCTCGAGAAATCATCCACAAATACAATATAAAACCTGTGTCCCTGATGATCGGGAACACGACTCGGACCCCAGACATCTATATGAAACAACTCAAATTTGGAGTTACTACTCCGACCTGGACGACTGGGAAAGGACGACCTGTGATGCTTTCCCAACTGACATGCCTCACACTGGATAGGTGTGTGAGAGAGACCATAGGGTAGAACTCGACGCAACTTCTGAAGCGGTAAATGACCAAAACGCAGATGCTACAGGAGAGGAGATACTTGTCTAGCAGGAGAGGATGTGGTTCCGGCAAATGGGGTCTGGTTCAGTCGGTAAAGGCCTCCTTGCTCATAGCCATGACCAATCACGTTGCCCGTACGGATGTCCTGAAAAATCAAAGAAGATGGATCAAAAATAGCTCGACAATGGAGATCCTTCGTAATCTGACTAATTGACAACAGATTCATAGAAAAATGCGGTGCATGTAGGACATTCTTAAGCTGCATAGAAGATGTCAATCTAATCTCCCCCTGACCAGTGATAGGGGAATGCGTGCCATTAGCAATCACTACTGTCCGTCCTGGAGGGATCTGAGTGTATCCTGTAAGTAGACTCTGGTCGCCACATAGATGATGTGTAGCGCCCGAGTCCATGATCCATGGCAGTGTATCAGATCTACTACTGTGGAGTGCAAGTGTACTACCTGAAGTACTAGTAGATGCAGAGGCAGAAGCAGCAGCATCAGTATGACTCTCTGTAGTCGGTGCTGGACCAGATGGTGGGATGATGCCCCTGAGGCGGGCAACTAGATCATCAAATCGTTGATCCAAAGTAGCAGCAGATGGGGGCTCTATCTTCTCAGCGGCTCGTGCAGATGCAGGGAATCCGTGCTTGGAATAGCATGTGTCTTCATTATGTCCGACTCGGTGACAATATGTGCATGTTGGCCTAGTGCGGCCACCCCTTCCACGAGGTCCACGTCCACGGCCCTGGTGATGAAAACCGCGACCTCTGGTTGCTGCCATGGCTGAAGAATTCTGACTTGCAGCAGTTGAGGGAACTGTAATCCGACTCAATCTATGGAAGGCTTCCTCCATTGGCGGAATTGTAGAGTCGGCAAAAATCTGCGATCGTGTTGCCTCGTATTCAGGATCAAGTGCAGCTAGGAACACGCCCACCATAGTAGCGTTCCTGTATGTCCTCTGTTGCTCTGGCGTGGCTGTCAAGGGCATGAAGCTATATAGCTTCTCAAACATCCCTCTCAGTGATGTATAGAGAGAATGTAGGGGGCGACCATTCTGCTTGATGGTGAAGATATCATGCTGGAGTTGCAGAATCTTTGTTTCGTTCTTCGCCTGGGAATATGTGGCCGTCAGAATGTCCCACATATCCTTCGCTGTGGGTTGATGGAGGATATCATTGGCAATCTCAATTGCCAACGTGCCAGATAGCCAGACTTTGGCGTATGCGTCATCAGCCTCCCAGGAGGCATAAGTTCCAGTCTTCTCAGCAGGCTCTGGTTTGGTAATAATGTGTCGTAGACTTCATCATGCTCATGAACTACATTGCCCACAGTTCATAGTTGGTACCGTCCATCTTGACAATAGGCGCTGGACCACGGAATGCGCCAATAGATGGGATATCTGCCTTGCTCTCCGACATATTGAAAATTGAAGACTGGAACGATTGACACAATGTTTCTTGTCTACAATACCATAGATGGGGGTAGTTGCATGTGTAGACTTCAAGCAACTATCCCCATGAAGACCTTCGGGTTAAGCACTACACGCACGCAGGATGCACAGGTGGATGCACAGGAGATGCGTACACGCAAAATGCACTGGTGCACTGGATGCACGCAAGAGGCACGCTGGATGCACGCTACAACGCGCACGCGCGCAGGGGATGCGCAAGAGGCGCACCGGCGATGCACAGGCGATGCACTGGTGGTGCGCTAGAATGCGCAGGAGGCGCACAGGAGATGCGCACGACTGCGCAGATCACAGGGGGTGCGCAAGACTGCGCACAGGCGAGCGAAGCGCACAGCCCGCGTGTGCACGATGCGCACGGTGGAGGCGCACAGCACGGGTGCGCACGGTGAAGGCGCACAGCACGCGTGTGCGCAGGTGTGCACAGAGAGGGGCGGCGCCGATGGGGCGAGAAGAAGAAGAAGAAGAGGGCGGCGGGTGTGGTGGGGTTAGGGTTAGGGTTTCAAGAACTCCGATCTAGGACCGTCGCTCTGATACCATGTTGGGAAAAATGAATGACTTGATCTATTCCATAAGTCCTAGGCTCTCTTATATAGGAGAGTAGCCTATGGGTAAATTACATAAAGAGGACAACAGAAAAATAAAATAACGAAGAGGTACAGTTATTCTATATGCGTCAACAATGTCCATCATGCTCAACTTGGAGACACATCTGGTAAAAAGGGACCGAGTGAGTAGCTTGGTGAAAACGCTAGTTGTTTGTCCCTTTGAAGTAACTGACTTGATCTCGATGTTTCCTTGTTGAATTATATCCCTTGTATAAGGGTAGTATGCCTCCACAAGTTTGGTACTGTCATGGAAGGTAGGATTGTTTGCAATGAACATCGCAGCAGCATTGTCACAGCGCTTTATCTGGTAAGTGCAAATCCTTGAGAACCGACTTGATCCACATTAGTTCAGTGGTTGCTTGGTCATTGCTTTGTATTCAGATTCTGCATTGGATCTGGCAACTACTGCATGCTTCTTGCTCCTCCATGAGACTAGGTTACCACCAAGATAGGTGCAGTAACCGATTGTAGACATTCTGTCATTATAGCACATTGCATAGTCAGCGTCAATATAGGCCATAATATCAAGTGTCATTATACAAGTAAATAACAAGCCTTTCCCTGGAGCAGATTTCAAGTATCTCGGGATCATCAGAATAGGCATGGTTTGACCATGAATTGGCTTGCCCGGTTAACAAATGAGATATCAAGCCTAGTAATGGTAAAATACCGAAGTTTTCCAATCCGACACATGTATTGTTTTGCATCAACATACACAGGTGAGTCTTCATATATTCACGCATTGGGATCCATAGGAATAGAGGCTGGTTTAGCTCCTAACAATCATGTCTCCTGTAAATGATCCATAACATATTTCCTCTGTGAGAGAATCATGCCATCAGTATTCCTTGCAACTTCGATGTCCAGGAAATAACGAAGCTCTCCCAAGTCTTTGGTGATAAAGTATTTCGCAAGATACTTTTTAGTATATGTTATGCCACTAATGTCATCCCCCGTTAGAATTATATCATCAACATATACCAACATAGCAACTGTCACTATCTCTGTTTTATTGACATATAGAGAATGATCTGTCACAGAGCAAAAGAAAGCAACCTTGGACACAATGTCAGATAATTTTTTAAACCAAGCTCTGGGGCTTTGTTATGTTGCTTTGTAGAGTCTGCACACTTCCTGGTACTCACATTAGTCTCAAAATCAAGTGGTTGTTGCATATATACTTCGTCATTCATATCTCCATACAGAAAAATATTTTTCACACCCAGTTGGTAGAGTGGCCAAGAGAGTTGGACGGCGATGGAAACAAGAATCCACATTGTAGGGAGGTGAGTCACTGGTGAGAAAGTGTCGAGGTAATCTAGGCCATAGGATTGAGTTTCTTTGCTACCAGGCGAGCCTTGATGTTTGGTGGTAAAAAACCACTAACTACCAACCATAGTTGCATCCCCTGGGGAATCAACTAGTTGTCACGTACTCTTGGACATCCATTCAGGAACTAATAATGCATGCTAATAAGTGGAAGAAACTGTAACAGCCAAAAGCCCAGCCAGAAAAGTCTTGTACTGCGCAGGCAGTCTCCAATGGACATATGGTTGGAGATAGGATGTAGTGTACATATATGTTTCCCTTTTCGAAGAGCTATGGGAAAATCAGAATGATCTTGAGAACCTTGAATCTCCCCCTCAGCAACATGCTTTCTTGTATGTGTACTTTCCTCAAACACAATATCATGATTGTTCTTATCTTGACATACCTTGAGATCAGGCGCCGGTGTGACCAAAGGGGGTACCATCTAACGAGTATACACTAATCGAAATCTTTTACTATCATCGACGTGAGCATCCTGAGTCGGATACATACTTTGAGGAGATAGCATAGGGAGACGGATGATCTCAGCGTCATCAGGAGACACAACTCGAGAACCGGAGGTGGAATAATAAGGTATAGACTCAAAAGTCACATTCCACTAACATGGTAATGACAATGTACCGAATTATAACATCGGTACCCTTCTGGGTTCTGGAGTAGCCTACAAAGACACATGCCACGGCTCAGGGAGAGTTTGTCGCGGTCAGGAGAATGAATGTGAACAAACAAGGTGCACCCAAAGATTTTAGGTGGAACATGGAATATCTTCTTGTCAGAGAAGAGTAAAGAATACGATGTGTGTTCTTCCAATCAAGGATGCAAAAAACGGCTTAAATGGTTGTTTAAACGGCCGTTTAAGCGCATGCGGCCTCTGACCGAACCGATTAACATAAAACGCCTCATAAGCGGTTGGGTCGTTTAAGCGGCGTTAAACGACCGCTTAAAAGGCCGAGTAGGCGGCCGTTTAAACCACTTATGAAAAAATAAGAAAAAATATTCGGTCCTAACCTAGAAGCCCCCATGCCATTCGAAGGTCGCCCCCATCCAAAACCCATGACGCAAAACCTAAGCCATTCGAACTTGCCCCCATTCCCAAACCTCTCGCCAGCCCTCGCCTCCATTAGCCCTCTCGCCAGCCTCCGCCTCCATAGCCTCTCGCACAGGCCTCCGCCGCCTCTTGCTGCCAGCACACACGAGCTTGGAGCCCCGCCGCCTCTTCAGAGCCGCGCGTGCACACCTCTTGTCGCACGCACGACCCTTGGAGTCCCCCCTCTTGCTGCACGCACGACCCTTGGAGCCGCGTGCGCGCGTCCAGCACGCCTTTGGAGTCGCGTGCGCACGTCCAACAGAAACAAAGCCGTTCTTTGGAGCTTCCCGGCGCGCATCCAGCACACCCCCTACTGTAGTTGAAGCCCCGCTGCCTTGGAGCCCCGTGCGTGCGTCGCGTATGACCCTGTTTGCTGTTGTTGGAGCCCCCGTTTGCCGCTGTCAGGTTAAGATAATATTACTACTCATTTTTTTATATCTATGTCAGCTTGTATAATATGTTAAGATCTATTGCTTTGGATATAACTGTATGTTATTAGTGATTTCTTCAAATGCATTGACATTTGTCATTAAGTGGTGTCTTCATTCTTATAATGTTATTCATGCTAATATATAATATATAACATTGGTGAATAGGTGTAGTCCCTGGGTAGATGGACACTCAGTCTTCTGATCCTGTCACAAGTAGTGGAATGAGGACGGATGCTATGTGTTTTATTCCACAAGGATCTAGAGATCCAAGATGGAAGTTTGGTTATATGCTTACAAAGGATGATCAAAATACAATTGTTTGTAAACTTTGCAGCAAAACCATCAAGGGTGGAATTTATAGACTCAAGCAACATTTGGCTCATATTTGTGGACAAGTCTCTTCTTGTCTCAAGGTTGATGAAGAGATCAAGAAAGAAATGAAGGATTATTTGGGTAGAATATTAAAGAGAAAAGCTAAAAAGATGAAGGAAATCGATGATCTGAGGAATGATGTCGATATCATGAGAGGTGATGTACCAACAATGGGCTCAGCAAAAGAGCCTCGCATGCTTGAGTCAATGAATGAGACAGTTGCTCAACGACAAAAGACAATCAAGGATGCATTTTGTAAGGATCAAAGGGAAAAGGCCATAGCATTTGTATGTCGCTGGGCTTACAAAGCAAACATTCCATTCAATGTATTTCAAATGAAAGATTGTCATAAAGCATTTGAAGCAATTGGGCAATATGGTCCAGGACTCAAACCTCCAACTCGTTATGAGATGTCTGTTCCACAATTGAATAAGTCGGTTAAGGATGTCAATGATGCCTTAGCACCACATAGAGAAATGTGGGTAAGTATGGGATGCTCTATCATGATAGATTCATGGACTGATATCCATGGTAGAAGTATCATGAACTTGTGTGTGAATTGTTCACTTGGTACGAGTTTTTTGAGATCTGTCGACTCTTCTGATGAGCCACACACTGCTGAATACATTTTCAACTTGGTGGATGAATGCATCCAAGAGGTTGGAATAGAAAGTGTTGTCCAACTTGTTACAGATGATGCATCTGCAAATATGGCTGCAGGGAAAATGATGGAAGAAAAGTATCCAAAAATTTTTTGGAGCTCATGCGCTGCCCATTGTTTTGATTTGGTGTTAGAGGAGATGGGGAAAGAATCAAAGGTGAAAAATGCAATTTCCAAGGCAAGGATGCTTACGGTCTTCATTTATAGCCACACGAAGACTTTAAGTATGATGCGTAAACTTACACAAAAAAAGACATCGTCAGACCTGGGCAAACTAGATTTGCTACCGCATTTCTTACATTGCAGAGTGTTCTAGAGAAGAAAGAGAAGTTGAGGCTCATGTTCTCTTCAGATGAGTGGAGAGATTGTAGATGGTCGAAGACTAGGAAATATGAGGCGGTGACATCCATTGTCTTGAGTCCAACATTTTGTAATCAAGTTACTCTAGCATTGAGGGTTTTTTCTCCTTTGGTTCATCTTCTGCGCATTGTTGATTCTGATGTGAAACCATCCATGGGATTTGTGTATGGAGGATTAGTGGATGTAAAGAAAGAAATAATTGATTCCTTTAATGGAAACGAGTTGTCCTATAAGCATTTCATTGATGCCATCAATTTGAAGACTAAAGGACGGCTTGATTCTCCCCTCCATCTTGCAATGTATATTTGAACCCCTACTTCTATTACAAAGATCATGTTGAGAATGATGTTGTTGTGAAAAAAGGTCTTCTTGACTGCATTGAGAAGTTATATCCAGATTTAGATCAACAAGACATCATTACAAGAAGGGAGTTGGTGATTTACAAACAATGTCAAGGATCATTTGGGAAGCCATTAGCAATTAAGCAAAGATCAATAAATGATGACCATTTTGATCCAGGTGAATCCCTATCAAGTTTTTTCAAAATGATTTTATAGTCTATATTGATGACATCTAATTAATGTTGAACATGAAACAGCTCATTGGTGGTCGTTACATGGAGGTCAAACCCCTAATTTGCAAGCAATGGCAAGTGAATTCTGAGTTTGACCTCGTCATCATCTGGATGCGAGAGAAACTGGAGTGCTTTTGGAGCGATAATGAATTTTATATTTCTTTCATTAACATCCATTATACATTGACTTTTTAGTGTATAACACATGTCCGTGTGTGTATTTTAGGTTCATACGCAGAATAGAGCTAAATTGAATCCCAAGAGGATGAATGATTTAGTATTTGTTAGATTCAATTCATTAATCAAGGATCGCAGTTAAAGTACGAAGAGGGATCCACTTTCTTCAAAGGATCACCAGTATGCAAGGGCATGGATTTCAAATGTACATTGTGAAGAAAATGAAGTATTTCCTGGCACAGGATTTACATGGGGTTCAGTTGCCGATACATGCGGAGCTGAAAACATACTTGAGCCAAGGAGAAGTGAACGTGTACATTTGAGAGCTTCAAGTTCATCTGGGCAAACTTTGCATGAGGAAGCTGATAATAAGGGAATATTTGAGGATGATGATGAAGATGATGATGGAGATGAAGAGCCAATGTTGCTTGATGACGAGTCTGATGAAGAATGACATTGGTTTCATTATATTTTTGGATGAATGCAGGCCTTTTTGTGCTATCCATGACTCTTTTGGAACTATGCTATGATTGTAGTTTGTAATTATTTATGTTGTTTATTTTGACATTTGGATATGGATTCTGCTTATTTATGCTGTCTTATTTGACATATGGCTATGATTTCTACTTGTTTATGCTGTCTATTTTCACATTTGGCTATAATTTCTACTTGTTTATGCTGTCTATTTTCATATTTGGCTATGGATTGGATTCTATTTGTTTAAACTGCATATTTTCACATTTGGCTATGGATTCTACTTGTTTATGATGTCTATTTTCACATTTGGCTATGGATTCTACTTGTTTATATTGTCTATTTTTACATTTGGCTATGGATTCCACTTGTTTATGCTATTTATTTTAACATTTGGATGACAAAATCCTTGAAGTAGACAATATTTGGTCTATATTGTGAATATGTGATTACTATTTTTATAATTTATTTCTACTTTTCTTATTAATTATATATATGTAATAATTTTTATTAATTAAATAAAACAAACCGCATAACCCGCTTAATTTCCGTTTAAACTCCCGCATACCGTTTAATCAGTAATTAGTGACCCTACCGACATAATACCGCATACCGCTTTTTGCAACCTTGCTTCCAATATGGTGGATAACATGTTGATTGGGTATGTGACCTTGAGAACAGCATCTCGCTAAAAGGTGAGGGGTAGCAGTTTGAAATAATAAAGTGCGAGCCGCATCAAGGATATAGCAATGCTTCTTTTCATCAACATCATTCTTTAGGAATTTGAGATACGATTCATCTTATTTTTGGTAAAGGTAAATGAACAAGACGCAAGTGCCAAGTGCAGGCAAACTTTCTAGTAGAAGTAGAAACATGACCCGCAAAAGGAGATTACATCATGTTATACACACCCTCTTCTTCACGACTACAGCCAATCACCTGGTTCGTCAGCATATCCTAAAAGGCAAGAGACATCGGATCAAAAATGGCTCGACAATTAAGCTCCTTAGTAATTTTGTATACAGATAAAAGACTCATGAAATTCATGAGCTAGAAAAACATTATCTCGTTGAATATTTGAAGCCACTTGGACTTCCCCTTGTCCAGCAACAGGGGATAATCTGCCAACTACCACTACAATTGTGCGGCCTGGTGCAACCTCTCGATGTGTAGGAACTGATTTTTTGTTGCTACTAATGTGGTGTAATGCACTTGAGTCTAACAACTAGTCAGAGGAACTAGATGAACTCCTGCATGCATAGCATAATGTAGGAATACCTAAGGGATCGGTAAAGGTTGCGGTAACGGTGGATGATAGCTCCTTCGCCTGATGAATACGGATGCAATGCAACCCCATGCTGACTCAATTGCTGCATCAAATCCCTATATTCTGCTCTAGATATTCCTATGAGATGTCATCCTACATTGGGATGGCCTGATGAGCCATCGAGGGACCTACATGCTTCCCCCAACAACGATCTTCTATGTGACCTATGCATTCACAAATGGTATACGGGGGTTTTCCACGCCTGAATCACGACCATGTCCCCTACCTCGAAAGAAAGTCCATCGGCCTTTGCCTAAGGGTACGGCCATAGCCAATTCGGTCTCAACACAGTTCCCTATTTGAACAGATATAGACAACCTGCTAAGCTTATTGAAGGCTTATTCCATAGACGGGATGTCAGAAGCAGTAATCATTTGCGCTCGAGCGGCTTCATATATAGGTCCAACCTCCAAGGAAGAGTCCAACCATTAATTGATTTCTGAAGGAAACTTGTGTTGGACACGTGGGGCATATAGGACTAATAGGAGTTCAACCTCTGGAATCCTGAGTTCAATGCTGAATAGAATTGGGCAGGGGGCGACGATTTAGCTTGATTTGAGGCAGGGATCTTGGCATAATTCCTCTTCTAAGTACGTCTTGTGAAGATTGTCCCACATGCATTTAATTGTCTTGTAATGCACAATATTATTCGTAATGCACGAGAAGCAGCTACTTATAATCCATGCATTGATCATCGTATTGTCCTTCTTCCATGTTGCATTCGTGTCAGTTTTCTCAGTCGTTTCCTCTTTGATGATAATGTGCTCCATGGCATGCCCTTCTATCACATTCATAAGAGACTACAACTACAACATATAATTTGTACCATCCAACTTGGTAATGGTATCAAAGAAATAATTTTTCATTTCCCCCGTGTGGGAAGCTGAATATACTACTTCGGACATAATTCACAACTTATCAAAGGACCAACTGGACAGTTACTACAGACGAAACCAAATAAATCACAATAACAAAAGAGTCTCAAACATATACTCTAAGTCATGATCAATGATCAGAAAGTCGGCCCAGACAGTTGCATGTGACCGCATATACGTACTCGGGCCACCAAGCACACCGAGTAATGAAAATGCGTTCAGTAGGCGCTCATAACGCATATGCAGCCCGAGTATTCCGCATATGCGGATGCATTTGTATTAGAGTCCCCCCTCCCCCCAAATTTTGATTTATTTTGTTGGAACCCCTCTCACGAAACCCTCCCGCTCGAAACCCTTTCGCAAAACCATCTCACTCGAAACCCTCTCGCGAAAAGCCCCTCTCCCGAGAACCGTTCTCTAGGAAGCCTTAGGCGGCGGCTACATGTGTCCTCGTGGGATGCTTCGTCGCCTACTCTGGACATCGTAGGTCGTTCATCCGTCGCTCCTCGCCTTCCATCATCCTCGCCAACTTGTGGCGACGACCTGTGCCTCCGTCTTTAATCGAGAAACTCCTCCTCCTCGAGAAGCTGCTCTTCTCCGCGTGAAGTCTTGGCGTTGATGCATAACCTGCACCTCCGCATACCCTCAAGGGCCTCAACCAAAACTACTAGCAGCTCCTCCGCCAAATTTTTACCTCCATCAGCGGCCACCACGTACCCTTCGAGTCTCCGATTTTTTTTATTTTGAAAGCAACATATATTTGTATTTGTGCACCTTATTTTATGTGAAGTCTTGTATCTAATTTTATATATATTTCTATACATACTAAATAGAATCAGCAAGTATGTAGTTTTTTTTTAGATATGCTAGTGGTTCTTAGCACATACAAGGTACAAAGATGATAATAACATTAAAGTGAAGATGAATAATTGTCATTTGTCATTATTTGTTTGGGTTGTGCTTAGGTCTTCATTTGATATACAATTTTAGTTTATTAACTATTTTTCCATGAATTTAGGTTATCAGGATTCATAACCCACACATGATGCAGAACATGTGCTTTACTCCACCCGGATCTACCGATCCGAGATGGAAATATGTGTATCTTATGGAGAAGACGGATCCGAATTTCGTGACTTGTCGCTTATGTAGCAAGGTCTTGAAAGGCAGATTAACAGGATGAAACAACACATTGGTCACATCAAAGGGAATTGCAAATCATGTCTTAAGGCGAACTCCGAAGTGTAGAAGGAGATACGTGATTACATAGAGGGAATTATGAAGAAGAAGAACGAGAAAGCTATAACTTTAAAAGAAATGAGAGAGGAGGTGGTTATTAGAGCGACAGGCTCTTCCACAACACCATGTGAAAGAACATGCCCTGGGAAAAGACTACGATCATCTGATGATGAAATTGGGACAATTGGCACAATGCGTCAAACCGTTATCAAGGAAACACTAGCCAAGTAGGAACGTGCGCATGTCAACAAATATGTAGCCAAATTCTTCTATGATATACGAGTGAAGACATGTACTCAATGACCTGACGTGAGGCAACCCAGGACCTTCTGCGGCCTACTTTCAGCATATATAAGAACAAGAGTCTGGTGAGGGAAAAGAGGGTGAGTTTTCGAGGAAGTTTTTCTTTAAAGAGTGCATTTTCCTATGAATCACGGAAGGGAATTAGTCAGGGAAGGAAATGCTTTTCGTGGGCATGAGCTCTCTCATTGAAGCAGGGGAAGCAAGCGGCTAGGTCTCAGGATGGTTCAAAGGTAGACCAAGTCGGACTTGTCGACGTCGGAATTCCCCGGAGTTGGACTACCAGGCTACTCCCCCTGTTCCGCCTCCGATAACCCTTCACTCTTAGTCGACCCAAGGACTCGCTCTGTCAAAGTCCTGGCGGCAAACTTTACAGGGAAGAGTACAGGCGCAGACTACCTTCTTCTTCGACTGCAAAATCCCTTTCAACGTGGCGACCAAGAACTCCTTCATACGCATATACGAAGCAACTGGCCAATACGGAAGCGACTACAAGCCTCCATCTTATTATGAAATTGCAGAGCCTTTGTTGAAGGATGAAGTAAAAGAAACAAATGAAACTTTGAAAGGGCACAAGGATGCATGGAAGAAAAGTGGATGTTCCAACATGACAGATGCATGAAACGACATGAGGGGAAGAAGCATAATGAACTTGTGCGCTAGTTGTAGATTGGGCACATGTTTTTTTGAAGTTTGTTGATGCTTTAGTCGATGCACATACTATTGAATATATATCCTTGTTGGTGGAGGATTGCATCAAGGAGGTGGAGGATTGCATCAAGGAGGTTGGATTGATAATGCCTCTACTAATATGGCGGTTGGGAGGCTCCTCAAGACCAAATATCCAAACATATTTTGGTCATCTTGTGATGCTCATTGTATAGATCTCATGCTTGAAGAAATTGGCAACGAGCCGAAGGTCCAACAGTACATAGTAAAGGCCTGAACACTGACTGTTTTCATCTACAGCAATGCAAAGATGCTTAGCTTGATGTGACACTTTACCCAAAAGGGTGAGATACTCAGACAGGGGAAAACAAGATTTGCCACTTGTTTTCCCACGCTACAAATTGTCTTTGAAAAAAAGAGAAGTTGAGATAGATGTTTTCTTTTGATGAATGGATAGAGTGCAAGTGGTACAGGACAACAACAACAACAACAAAGCCTTTTCCCACAATTAAGTAGGGTCGGCTACATGGATTTTTCGCCTCCATTCAAATCTATCTTGGGTCAATCTCGGACTTATATCCAAAAAACTAAGATCCCTTCGTATAGTCTCTTTCCAACACTTCTTGGGCCGTCCTCACCCTCTCTTAGCCGGCTCAACATCCCAACACTCGCATCTCCTAACCGGTGCATCAGTTGACCTTCTTTGCAAATGACCAAACCATCTTAAGCGGTTTTCTCGCATCTTATCCTCGATCGGAGCTACACCAACTTTCTTTCTGATTGCATCATTCCGAATCCGATCTTTACGTGTATGTCCACACATCCATCTTAGCATTTTCATTTATGCTACAGCCATTCTCTGCACATGTCTATGGTTCACAGGCCAACATTCAGAACCATAAAGAATAGCAGGTCTCACGGCTGCTTTGTAAAACTTTCCTTTAATTTTTAAAGGAATTTTCTTATCACAGAGAACAGCGGAGGCTCCTCTCCACTTTAGCCAGCCTGCATTTATTCTATTAGTAATATCTCCATCAATTTCCCCATCATGTTGCAAAATAAATCCCAGATATCTAAAAGAATCTCTTTTCTGAATGTTACAAAGAATCAATTTCCCCATCATGTTGCAAGTGGTACAGGACAAAGAAAGTTAAAATTGTTGGATCAATTGTTCTTAGTACAACATTTTGGAGCCAAGTTTCCTTAACCTTGAAGATCTTTTCCCCTCTCGTTCGTCTCTTGCGTGTTGTTGATAGTGATCGGAGGCCATCATTGAGTTTTGAGTATGGAGGGCTTAAAGATGTGAAGGAGATAAAGAGTCTTTTTAAAGACGTTGAGCATTCATATAAGCTCTACATTGATACCATTGATTCAAAGTCGAGGAGGAGGTTAGATAGTTCTATTCACCTTGCAGCTTACCATCTCAACCCCTATTATTTCTATAAGGATGATGATAAAAGCCATTTTTGAAGATAACTTTGTCATAAATAGCTTTTTGTATTGCGTGGAGATATTTATCCTGATTTGGATGCTCAAGATGTCATTACAACAAAAGAAATGATTCTTTACAAAGATGGAGAAGATGCATTTAGCAAACCCATTGCTACCAAGATGAGATCCGTCAAAGAAGACGTGTTTGATCCAGGTAGCAGTATGTGTCATTTCTAATATATGTTTTATACATGTTTCAAGTACGTGAAAGGAAGGAGTTGACATTAATTTTTCTTCTAGCTAATTGGTGGTTGCTATTTGGTGGTGGGACGCCATACATGAAGGTGATGACAATGAAGATATTAAAGCTGGCATCCTCTTCTTCTGGATGTGAAAGGAACTGGAGCTCTTTTGCAACGGTAGACGACCACATTTGTGATTATTGATTCGACTAAGATTGATGTTTGTTTAATAAATTAACATTTTGAGTAAATACTTGCATTGCAGATCCACACCAAGAAGAGGAATAAACTTGAAACTAAGATGCTAAATGACTTGGTTTTTGTGAAATTCAACTCAAAACTGAGGGAGCAACAATCTCAGAAAGGAAGAGACCCATCTGTTTCTAAGAATAGGACGCATGTAAGTGAGTGGATCGGACAAGAGGAAGACGAAGAAGAGGTATTTCAAGGCTCAGGATTAACTTGGAGCTTGGTGGCCGAGGCAAGTGGAGCAGATGAATTGGTGCAGCATAAGAGGAGCCAAAGGAACGTGGATGCATTTCCAAGTGTGGAGGAGGAAAAAGAATATATCACAGATTCAAACACTAACAGCGATGATGAAATTCCTCCTGTTATTTTTGACGATTTAGAATAGGAGTTTGATTATTTGTGTATGAACCTTTGCTTGGGTTGTCATTGATAGATATTTTGTTATGAATCTTAGGATCAACTCTTTTATCTAAATGGACAACTTTGGAAATGCTTTCGACCTTTGGTTGAAATTAGAATGTAAAAAAATATCTAGCATTTGATTTTATTATCATATTTTTATTTGTTTTTTATTAAAATAATAGAAACTGCATAATCCGCATATACTTCTGCATATATTTCCACATGCCCACTTACTCGTTTAAGACCGCCTGACCGAACGAATACTGCATAACAACTTTCTGAACCTTGGTCATGATAATCTTTTCAAGCATCAACCACACAATCAAAATAACTGCAACACAAGCTACAGTGCAAGAGTATGCAAAACAAGACATATCGAGGGTATGGTAAAAGGCATCATGGTCGTGGCAATGGTTGATGGGAGTGATGCTAACAATATGATGGAATGATAGGTGATGTTGGATAGTAGGTGTTGATGACGAACAATGAAGGGTAAAGGGCGAGCAGGCGATGTTGCTGGACAGAGCAGTGCGGACAAGCAGGCGATGTTGGATGGCAATGTCGTAGGAGCTAGGGCGAGGGTGAGGCGATGGAGAGGAGACAATGGAGATGTGGGTGGCATCATAGCATCGTGGGCGAGACGATGGAGAAGAGGTGATTAATCGTCAGGCAATGGAGGAGCTAGGGCGATGGAGCGGCGAGGAGATGACGGTGGCGATGTAGGTGCAAGAACCACGAAAGATTCGTGTTTCGGGGTTTACAGGATTCGAGAGAGGGAGGATCCTCTTATCGCTCTGATATCATCTTAGAAAATGGAATGAAATGGAAAAATTAACTCTTGTTCTCAATGAATAGGACTCCCTTATATATATAAAGGAGTCTACACCCTCACATAGTTATTTCTGTTATTTCAACCTATTTATGCATTCTTCATTACTAAACTTCTAAATTCTAATTGCATACCTTAGTATTGCATATTAGCATGTGAGGTGTAACATGATGTTAATATCATACATTGTAGCAAATAAGTGGGTATTTCTATCTTATTTATTGATTACACTGGAAAGCTTAAATTTTAGGGAAAAAATCAGATCTTATATCCATTTCCACAATTTTTAGCGGATCTCGCAATATATGTCAGCAACACATCAGTTTTCAAGGTTGGCGAAATGACAGAAATCGACGATTAAGGCCATGCTTTTTTTCACCTCGTCTTTTCTTCTATTAGTGTCTCTACTTAGGTGATAATTGACTAAGCTAATGGAAGAACGAATCAGGGGTCAAACTAAAACATCTCTTCTTCATTTCAATTATTTGGTTTCATTCCCTTTTTCCTCTTTTTTCTTAGTTAACCTTTTTATCCCTTCAATTGGACTAATTTGTTTCCCAGTCTCTCCCTTTTTTTCTTTTTTCTCTCGCCCTTTTTTAAAACCATTGGAGCCTTATAGAAAGTAAAACAAAAAGGAAGAAGCATATAGGCATGTGGCCCATCAAAAAAGGTGTGCTTATTGGGGCCCAAGGAGGAGGAACAAAACTATAGAAAGCCTGAAAAGCCCACAAGGGGAAGCAATATGCTCCTTTTCATTCCTCTGAAGGCCCCCAGCAGGCCCCTTTTTTTTCCACGGCTGGTCCTTTTCTTGATCGCATGCCTTCAAACTATTTTCCTTTCGACAGCAGTTTTATTTTCTAACAGCCTTCTGTCTTTTCCTTCTTATAACATTTGTGATCTTTTGGGACCTTATACACATGAAAGTGAAGGCATAAGGTCTACACAGAATTAGGGCCTTCCATTCCTCGCTTTTTTTGGGATCGTAAAAAGGATTCTGGGTTATGCAGCAGAAGCATCAGCCTGCCTTTTGCTATTCTTGCACGTATGATTCAAGATGGAACCCTCTATTGGTTGTGGATCGTAAATGGAACCCTCTATCATGGGGGACATGAGGGGCTGGAGGGCTTCTTCTTCCTCTTTTTTCTGTGCCAATCTTTTAGGACTCCAGATGTTGGCAGAGTTGCTTGCAGCAGTAGCCACTGGTAGGGCTCGGTGCTATGTGATGATCGTTGCAGCAGCACCTTTAGACCTTTCTCACAGCATCATTGCCTGGAGCTTTAATATGCAGCATCAGTATGATGCCACAATATGCAGCTAGATCTCAAGCACCTGCTATCGACACCATGGTCGAGGCTGGTACATGGAATGACCTCTTTTCTGCTGCAGCTCCAAGATCGTGACTTCAAAACAAACAAAAAAAATTGTCTCCTACCATGTACTCCTAGGAGTAGTGTGGACTAGCAACATCCGCACAATAAAGAACGAACAAGCTTCAAGGAACATCGGAATATAATCTATATAAACTACGAAGGAAAACGCCCATCAACCTTCCACTCTAATACCGAGTTGAACATATATAATATGCAGAATCAGAAACAAGAAAATACAATTTTACAGGGAAGCCTACTCCAAAGGAACAGGATGAGAACGCCGGAGAAAGTCCTTGAGGGCAAGATATAATATATTATGGTTCTCAATGAGCACAAGGAATGCGGGACTCCATATATAGCCCCACCAACACAATCAAATCCCACCACTCAACAATGTGGGACTAAACATCTTTCAGACACATTAAACTTAGAGAATAAAATAAATCATGCATTGCAACTTGCAACCCCTTACAAATTCACAAAGTATTACTTCAAAAACTAAAATTTATTAAAATTGGGTAACCTAGCTTTATTATTGTCATGATCAAACCAAGCCTCAAGTCAAGAGAGATGCTAACATATGCCAGAGTCTCGAAAGTTCATTTCTTAAGCTTACGGACTATGAAGCATCCGTTTAGACGATCAGGTCCTCCAATTCCTAGAGGATGATCCTTTCATAACCAAGCCAAGTACAATGATGTGCATCACTTCCATATGTTCTTAATCAACATGCAACATGTTCCTTTGTCATTTAACAACCTCTGTTCCTTTGTCATTTAACAACCTCCAAAGCTCCCCATGTTGGTACAACGGTGGGTGCATCCCAACAGAGGTTTTTGGGCACATGCTTGGGATATCCAGCACAAGCCCATTCTTAAAAGTGGTCCTCTAACTTAGACAAAGATGAGTTGATAAAGGCCCTTGGACTCTTATCTAAAATAAGAGAAGGTAAGACAACTCTACCAGAATATCAAGCATACTAATGAATTATAAGCTCTATATGACAAATTTTGAACTTCCCCAAGGTCCGTGTGCCTCGACGAGGCCGTACTAGTACAGCCCACTTGCACATGCACCTTCTTAAGCATCTTTGATCCTAAGTGGTCGACCCCTACTAGAAACCCTCTACAGGTCAACGAACCTTCTTTGACGCTTCCAATATTGGAGATCCACAAGCTCTCCCCAACATTAACTAGGCACAAACTATCTTCATCCCCATGATACACTATCTAGCTACATCAATCCTGCCTATTCTAAAACTTACCTAACACAGATGAAAATTACATCATAGCATAAAGACATGCAGCAAAAGGAATGACAACATGCAACACCATGAACTCACCAAAAATTGCACCCACAACTTTCGAGCAAGGCATCACGTGGACAACTGTCTTAGATTGTGATCATTTATTGATGCAGCATGATACTATGGAGCTTTTCTTTTAGTCGAGCATATGTTTTTTTCTTCTTTATTTATTCCTTTATTTATTTATGTAAAAGGCTCATTATATAAAGCCTTATCATTATCATCTTTTCTTTCCCTTTCTATTTTTAGGAGAGTAGTTTCTTGTTTGGGGGAAGTGGCCTCTATAAAGGCACCCCTTGGATTAGGGTTGAGATTTAATTTTTGAATGAGAATTATTTTCCCCCTCACCTATTCTCTCTCTCTCTTTCTCTCTCTCTTTCTCTCTCTATTTCCGCCCCTCTCCTTTCTCCCCCTTCCCCCGTGTTCTTTTCCCCTCCCCAAACCCTACCTCTTCCCGCCCGCCGCCTTTCCCTCTTCGAGCCCTCCCCCTCCGCCACCCTCCCTCCTCTCCTCCCCATGCACAGGCACCCCCCCACTGCGCGCCCCTCCTCGCGCCCCCACCTTTCCCCTTCCACCACTCTCCATCGCCCAAACTCCATCACAGATCCGCCCCTCCCACGCGCCAACCTGCGTTGCCTCGCTACCCCTCGTCGCCAGCCCTTCCTCGCATATGCCCTCCTCGCCGCCCGCCCCACATATATTTCC
Source organism: Ottelia alismoides (assembly GCA_037367405.1). Lineage (NCBI taxonomy): Eukaryota > Viridiplantae > Streptophyta > Magnoliopsida > Alismatales > Hydrocharitaceae > Ottelia > Ottelia alismoides. The sequence goes on from JAZKJV010001241.1 coordinate 218,260, forward strand.
CCATCGCCGCCACGCCCCGCCTTCCTCTATCCGAGCCACCCACACCCCCCTGCGGCCACACATCTGCCCCTGCCACGGCTGCAGCCGTCCAACGCCCAGTCCAGCCGCTGCCATCTCGCCGCCCTTGTTCTTGACGCCAGTCCTCACGTGGGACCGAAGGAACCCCGCAACTGCCCCCGCCGACGACCAGGACTGAAGTTTGCACTTTCCCCTTGTCGGTTGTGGTATGAGCGCCATTTCCACCAATATTTTTGCCTCATATTCTTAGTATTGTGGACTGTTGTGGTGTTGTTTAGTTTGGTGAGTTATTGAGGTTCTATGGCTGCAACATCGTTATTTATTTCCATTAGTCTTTAACTAGTTGATTCGCCCCAAAATTGTGGTGAAATCCGTGCTGGCACTCGAGTATTTTGTGGACCGTTGTTTGCTGAATTTTGTTACGGCATCGTCATTTGTCATCATCAAAGTTTTATTTCTTTGCAATTCGGTCTCTAAAGTAGCATATTGCATACCATTTTATTTGTTTCAATCATTTAGGCACTTAGTTTAAACTTTAGACTTGCAACTTGGTTCACGTTTTGACGACGCCCCATAGGTTGCATCAATTTGGTATCAGAGCCTAGCGATCCTGCATCTCGCCTCATTCCATTTGTTTCATTAAAAAAAAAGACAAAAAAAGACAAAAAAAACAAAGCAAAACAAAAACAAACAACAAAATCCCAAAACAAAAGAGAGCAGAAAGCCTAGGATTCCCATGGCCGAAAAACCAACTACCTCTAAAACCAGCTACACCCCACACACTGAGCGAACGTTAGAGTCCTTGAATACTCAAATGCTACAGATGTTCGAACAACTAAGAGGACAAATTGCCACCCTAAATAGTCAAATGCTAGGGAAAGATCATGGTGACGAGACGCCAAAAAAAGGCAGGCGTACTAGTCGGAGACCGCACTCACGAAGTAACACATCCCACGAATCTAGCTCTTCTACATCTGACGGACACGTTAGCGACTATCTTTCACAGGATACTCGGGGGTAAACTTCGCACACTCGGGGGTAAACTTCACAACCTACTAGTGGATATCAATTCCCGCCCCGACCTGGCCCTAGGCCCGATGACGGATGGGACCGAGGCATCCGTCTCGACGTTCCGGAATTTGACGGAGGACGAAACCCTGATGTCTTTTTGGATTGGCTCCAAACCGTCGAACACTTCTTTGTATGGAAGTCTATGCCTAGCGAACGAAACATTCAATTTGTCACCATCAAACTAACGAGACATGCTCTGCTATGGTGGGACCGTTTGCAATCTGAACGCAAACGAAAAGGAAAAGGTAAGATCCGCAGTTGGAGTAAGATGAAGGCTAAACTGAAAACCAAATTCATACCGGAAGATTACAAACGAGATCTATACGCACGACTGCAATCATGGAAACAAGGCACCATGAGCGTGAAAGAATACACCGAAGGGTTCCAATCCCTCGTTCATCGCAACCGATTGCAGGAGACTCCTGTCCAGGAAGTCACCCGCTACATGCAAGGACTCCGCCAAGTTATCTAGGATGAACTCTACCTCCACAACTGTCGAGACGTCGATGAAGCTTACAAGCAGGATGAACGGGTTGAGACTAAGCTTGTTAAGGCCTAGACAAGAAAGACGTCCCTCGCACCAGTACCCGGATGACAACCTCCAAACCAATAGGTTTCCCATCGATTGTCACGAGTAAACCCCAAGCCAAACCATCAACTCCTGCCATCGCCCGACCATCTACTGGGAACCCCGGACCAGGCATCTTGGGAAGTCGACCTGTTGTAGGACCTGATACTTGTTTCCGATGTTATCAAAAGGGACATCGAGCAGCAGAGTGCCTAAACCCTAAGGCTAGACCCGCCCATTTATGCACCATCGAAGACCCTGACGACCCTGACCCTGACCAGCAGGAATCACCTGAAGAGGAACCGACCGCTTTGACTGCTGACACCATGGGGATGATGACTATGAGCTTCTGGGAGTGGATGGAGATGTGTCGGACCTTTCTTAGTAATTGAACATGAGAACTTTGTCGCTCCTGACAGCGCACCCACAAACATCTTGCTCACACCCGCTGTTAACAACACCGATAGTTGGCTGCGACGCAGCATATTTCGAATCACATGCACCTCAGGAGGGCGTCGATGTTCGCTGATCATTGATGGAGGAAGCGTTGAGAACTTCGTTTCTCAAGAAATGGTCGATAAGTTGGGTCTACCAACTCAACCACTCGAGAAACCTTACAGTGTGGCCGGGTTTCGAGGTGGTACTCAACTTCCGATCCACCGTCAGAGCCTCGTTAGCTTCTCGATTGGGACTTCATATAAAGACGAGGTGTGGTGCCATGTAGCCCCTATGGATGTCCATCATGTACTACTTGGGAGACCTTGGAAGTTTGATCGAGACACTGAGCACAAAGGAAAAATGAATACTTACTCATTTCTCATCGATAAGGTGCGTGTGACCCTTAAACCACAACGCGAAGCCCTTAGCCCTCGTTAGGTGGCTACCCATCGATCCGCGACTGCACAATCTGGTAAAGTTACTCCACCGTCAAAGCCTTCAACTACAGGTCCCGTATTGTTGATGGAAGCCCAGACATTCCAACGTGAAGTTCAGGAGAGCTCCACCATTTATGCATTAATGGGACGTGAAGTGAGCAAACAGGAGACAACTACATCCGAAGTCCCGCCTGAGGTAAAGACCATCATCCAGGAGTTTGCTGACATTATGCCTAAAGAGTTGCCTGAAGGACTACCCCCGTTGTGAGACATTCAACATCACATTGACCTAGTCCCTGGAGCCAGCCTACCCCACTTACCACATTATCGGATGAGCCCAAGTGAACACGACGAAACGAACAAGCAGGTCACTGATCTTCGACGTCGTGGATATGTTCGAGAGAGTATGAGTCCCGTGGCGGTCCCTGCTCTGCTTACCCCAAAAAAGATGGCAGATGGAGGATGTGTGTGGACAGTCGTGCTATCAACAAGATCACGATCAAGTATCGTTTTCCGATTCCACGTCTCGATGACATGCTCGACATGCTATCGGGTGCCAAATTATTTTCCAAAATGGATCTTCGCAGTGGGTACCATCAGATTCGCCTCCGACCTGGAGACGAGTGGAAGACTGCTTTTAAGACCAAAGAGGGCCTTTATGAATGGACAGTAATGCCCTTCAGCCTGTCTAATGCTCCCAGCACTTTCATGCGAACCATGAATCATGTATTACGGCCCTTCATCAGTAAGTTTGTGGTTGTGTACTTTGATGACATATTGATCTACAGCTTGACCAAAGACGACCACTTATCTCACTTACGAAGAGTCCTGGAAACCTTGAGAGCCCAACAATTGTATGTCCACCTTAAGAAATGCTCCTTCATGTCTGACACGGTCCTCTTTTTGGGATACACTGTCACTGTCGATGGACTTAAAGTTGACCCTACCAATATTCAGGCCATTCAGAGCTGGCTCGTGCCCAAACCCTCACTGAGATTCGCAGCTTTCTGGGATTGGCTTTTTTCTACCGACGCTTCATCCAGAACTTTAGCACTTGTGCGGCTCCGTTGGTAGATTGTACGCGTAAAGGCGCACCCGCTTGGACTCTTGAAGCATAAACCAGCTTTCAAAAGCTAAAACATCAACTGACCACGATGACCGTCAACACAACAGGATTTGACACACTTAAGGATCTCTACCACACTGATCCTGACTTAGGAAAAGCTTATGCAGAATGTGTTGATACTGCGCAGGATCCGACAGCTACTTATGTCCTTCACGAGGGATTCCTGTTCGAGTCCCACCGACTGTGCATTCATGCCACCTCCCTTCGAGAGAACTTAATTTCAGAACTGCACAACGGTGGTTTAGCTGGACACTTTGGAAGGGACAAGACCTTAACTCTTCTCCAAGAGCGATTTTATTAGCCGCAATTGCGAAAGGATGTTACAAAGTTTGTACAAAAATGCCAAACATGTCAGAGATTCAAAGGCCATAGACAGAACACTGGGTTGTATACACCTCTACCGATTCCTCTGCAACCCTGGGAAGACATCACTATGGATTTTGTGCTAGGCTTACCCCTCACGGTACGGAAAGTTGACTCTATTTTTGTGGTTGTGGACAGATTTTCTAAAATGGCACATTTCATTGCATGTAAAAAAACCTCAGATGCATCTCATGTCGCTGATTTGTTTTTTCGTGATGTTGTTCGATTGCATGGTGTTCCTCGTTCTTTCACTTCGGATTGTGATACCAGGTTTTTTAGTCATTTTTGGCGCACGCTTTGGTCTCGTCTTGGTACTCGTTTGCAATACAGCACTGCTTATCATCCAAAACAGATGGGCAAACCGAAGTAATTAACAGATCATTAGGAAATTTATTACGATGTCTTGCAGGGGACTCTCCGTCCAAATGGGATCTAATTCTTCCCCAAGCTGAATTCGCGTATAACAGTTCCACTAATAGATCCACTGGAAAATTGCCATTTGAGAGTGTGTACGGCTTTCCACTTACCCAATTTCTAGACCTAACACCCACAACCATGCAAGGGAGAAGTAGTGCAGCTACTGAGGACCTGGTCGAACACCTAACCCATATCCATACCGAAATCCGAGCCAAACTTCAAACCATGACCCAGAAATACCAAGCCCAAGCCAACCTCCACCGTATAGAGAGCGAGTTCAGAGTTGGAGAATTAGTGATGGACCACCTAAAAAAAGAGAGGTTTCCTTTGAGAGTCCACCAAAAATTGAGTGTACGAAAGATTGGCTCATTCCGAATCCTCAAGAAGATTGGGCCCAATGCTTACTTACTTGATCTAACGCCAGACGTCCAGACATCGCCAGTCTTTAATGTATCAGATCTCTTCTTATATCACGGAAATGAACAGACAGATGCCACCATGCCAGTAGTTCCCGCTGATGATACGCGTCAACAACCGGCCGCGACTGATGCCGATCAGATTGAAGATATTGCAGACATCCGAGATATGACGACTAGACGTGGTCTCTTCCGACGATATCTAGTCAAATGGAAGGGACGATCTCTGACCGATTGCACCTGGATAGATGAGGATGAACTTCAGCAACTCCGTCCTGATATACTTCAGAACTACCACAATGCCATTTCGAGGGAGCGAGATTCTTCTCAGCAGGGGGAGCTGATGCAGCATGATACTATAGAGCTTTTCTTTTAGTCGAGCATATGTTTTTTTCTTTATTTATTCCTTTATTTATTTGTGTAAAAGGCTCATTATATAAGGCCTTATCATTATCATCTTTTCTTTCCCTTTCTAGTTTTAGGAGTAGTTGCTTGTTTGGGGGAAGTGGTCTCTATAAAGGCACCCCTTGGATTAGGGTTGAGATTTAATTTTTGAATGAGAATTATTTTCCCCCTCACCTATTCTCTCTCTCTCGATTTCCGCCCCTCTCCTTTCTCCCCCTTCCCCCGTGTTCTTTTCCCCTCCCCAAACCCTACCTCTTCCCGCCCGCCGCCTTGCCCTCTTCGAGCCCTCCCCCTCCGCCACCCTCCCTCCTCGCCTCCCCTGCACAGGCACCCCCCCCCCCACTGTGCGCCCCTCCTCGCGCCCCCACCTTTCCCCTTTCGCCACCCTCCATCGCCGAAACTCCATCACAGATCCGCCCCTCCCACGCGCCAACCTGCGTTGCCCTGCTACCCCTCGTCGCCAGCCCTTCCCCGCATACGCCCTCCCCGCCGCCCGCCCCACATATATTTCCCCATCGCCGCTATGCCCCGCCTTCCTCTATCTGAGCCACCCACACCCCCCTGCGGCCACACATCTTCCCCTGCCACGGCTACAGCCGTCGAACGCACAGTCCAGCCACTGCCATCTCGCCGCCCTTGTTCTGGACGCCAGTCCTCACGTGGGACCGAAGGAACCCCGCAACTGCCCCCGCCGACGAGCAGGACTGAAGTTTGCACTTTTCCCTTGCCGGTTGTGGTATGAGCGCCATTTCCACCAATATTTTTGCTTCATATTCTTAGTATTGTGGATTGTTGTGGTGCTGTTTAGTTTGGTGAGTTATTGAGGTTCTATGGCTGCAACATCGTTATTTATTTCCATTAGTCTTTAACTAGTTGATTTGCCCCAAAATTGTGGTGAAATCCGTGCTGGCACTTGAGTATTTTGCGGACAGCTATTTCCTGAATTTTATTACGGCATCGTCATTTGTCATCATTAAAGTTTTATTTCTTTGCAATTCGGTCTCTAGAGTAGCATATTGCATAACATTTTATTTGTTTCAGTCATTTAGGCACTTAGTTCAAACTTTAGACTTGCAACTTGGTTCACGTTTTGACGACGCCCCATAGGTTGCATCAATTTGGTATCAGAGCCTAGCCATCCTGCATCTCATCTGCATTCCATTTGTTTCATTGCAAAAAAAAGACAAAAAAAAGACAAAAAAAACAAAGCAAAACAAAAATAAACAACAAAATCCCAAAACAAAAGAGAGAAGAAAGCCTAGGATTCCCATGGCCGAAAAACCAACTACCTCTAAAACAGGCTACATCCCACACACTGAGCTAACGTTAGAGGTCCTTGAATGCTCAAATGCTACAGATGTTCGAACAACTAAGCGGACAAATTGCCACCCTAAATAGTCAAATGCTAGGGAAAGATCATGGTGATGAGACGGCAAACAAAGGCCGGCATACTAGTCGAAGACCGTACTCTTGAAGTGACACATCCCACGAATCAAGCTGATGCAAATTAATGCAAATTAAAAATTGACATGATGATAAGAAATATTTTTTTGTTGGTGGATTTCGGTGGAGAAGAAATAGAGGGGTTGAGAAGAGAACTCGTCAGGAATACGAGGGGATGGAGAGGAGAAGGCGTGTAGACCACGGCCAGGGAGAAGGAGAGGGAGAGGAGATAGAGAGTAAATCTCAAATTTTCATCAAACTGAACTGTTTACATAAGTAGTCTATCATCCCTTTATATAGGAGGGATGAGATTACAAAAATAGAAAAACAACTAATTATCCTAAATTGACTCTAACCGACTAACCGACTAATTTACAATTCAAGTTTCCAACTAATTGAGATCACAGGCAATCTCTATTTTATTTAAATAAAAATTCGACGACTCAAATAAATGTAAATAAAATAAAAAATTCGACGACTCAAATAAACGTAAATAAAATTAAATAAAAATACGGCCCAATATTTCTGTTCCACGCTACATCACTAGCTCTTCTACTTCGGACGAACACGTTACCGACTATCTTTCACAGGAGAGCGAGGATGAAGGATTAAGAGATGACACCCTTTCGTTTCAAAGAATCAAAATCCGCACACTCCGGGGTATACTTCACAACCTACTAGTGGATATCAATTCCCGCCCGGACCTGGCCCTAGGCCCGATGATGGATGGGACCGAGGCATCCGTTTCGACGTTCCGAAATTTGACGGAAGACGAAACCCTGATGTCTTTTTGGATTGGCTCCAAACCGTCGAACACTTCTTCGTATGGAAGTCTATGCCTAGCGAACGAAAAGTTCAATTTGTCACCATCAAACTAAGTGGACATGCTCTGCTATGGTGGGACCAATTGCAATCTGAACGCAAACGAAAAGGAAAAGGTAAGATCCGCAGTTGGAGCAAGATGAAGGCTAAACTGAAAACCAAATTCGTACCGGAAGATTACAAACGAGATCTATACGCACGACTGCAATCAAGGAAACAAGGCACCATGAGCGTGAAAGAATACACCGAAGGATTCCAATCCCTCGTTCATCGCAACCGATTGGAGGAGACTCCTGTCCAGGAAGTCACCCGCTACATGCAACGACTCCGCCAAGTTATCCAGGATGAACTCTACATCCACAACTGTCGAGACGTCGACAAAGCTTACAAGCAGGCTGAACGGGCGGAGACTAAGCTTGCTAGGGCCCAGACAAGGAAGATGTCTTTTTCTGTGAACTCCGTCCCTCGCACCAGTACCCCGATGATGACCTCCAAACCAATAGGTTCCCCATCGATTGTCACGAGTAAACCCCAAGCCAAACCATCAACTCCTGGCGTCGCCCGACCATCTACTGGGAACCCCGGACCAGACATCTTGGGAAGTCGATCTGTTGTAAGACCTGATACTTGTTTCCGATGTTATCAAAAGGGACATCGAGCAGCAGAGTGGCCAAACCCTATTATGCACCATCGAAGACCCTGAAGACCCTGACCCTGACCAGCAGGAATCACCTGAAGAGGAACCGACCGCTTTGACTGCTGACACCATGGTAGCAGATGACTATGAGCTTCTGGGAGTGGATGGAGATGTATCCGGACCTTTCTTAGTAATTGAACATGAGAACTTTGTCGCTCCTGACAGCGCACCCACAAACATCTTGCTCACACCTGCTGTTAACGACGCTGATAGTTGGCTGCGACGCAGCATATTCCGAACCACCTGCACCTCAGGAGGGCGTCGCTGTTCGCTGATCATTGATGGAGGAAGCGTTGAGAACTTCGTTTCTCAAGAAATGGTCGATAAGTTGGGTTTACCAACTAAACCACTCGAGAAACCTTACAGTGTGGCCTGGTTTCGAGGTGGTACTCAACTTCGATCCACCGTCAGAGCCTCGTTAGCTTCTCGATTGGGACTTCATATAAAGACGAGGTGTGATGCCATGTAGCCCCTATGGATGTCTGTCATGTACTACTCGGGAAACCTTGGCAGTTCGATCGAGACACTGAGCACAGAGGAAAAATGAACACTTAGTCATTTCTCATCGATAAGGTGCGCGTGACCCTTAGACCACAACGTGAAACCCTTAGCCCTCGTCAGGTGGCTACCCTTCGATCCGCGACTGCACAATCTGGTAAAAGTACTCCACCGTCAAAGCCTTCAATTACGGGTCCCGTATTATTGATGGAAGCCCAGACATTCCAACGTGAAGTTCAGGAGAGCTCCACCATTTATGCATTAATGGGACGTGAAGTGAGCAAACAGGAGACAACTACATCCGAAGTCCCGCCTGAGGTAAAGCCCATCATCCAGGAGTTTGCTGACACTATGCCTGAAGAGTTGCCTGAAGGACTACCCCCGTTGCGAGACATTCAACATTACATTGGCCTAGTCCCTGGAGCCAGCCTACCCCACTTACCACATTATCGGATGAGCCCAAGTGAACACGACGAAACGAACAAGCAGGTCACTGATCTTCGACGTCGTGGATATGTTCGAGAGAGTATGAGTCCCGTGGCGGTCCCTACTCTGCTTAGCCCAAAAAAAGATGGCACATGGAGGATGTGCGTGGACAGTCGTGCTATCAACAAGATCACGATCAAGTATCGTTTTCCGATTCCACGCCTTAATGACATGCTCGACATGCTATCGGTTGCCAAATTATTTTCCAAAATGGATCTTCGCAGTGGGTACCATCAGATTCGTCTCCGACCTGGAAATGAGTGGAAGACTGCTTTTAAGACCAAAGAGGGCCTTTATGAATGGACAGTAATGCCCTTCGGCCTGTCTAATGCTCCCAGCACTTTCATGCGAACCATGAATCATGTATTACAGCCCTTCATTGGTAAGTTTGTGGTTGTGTACTTTGATGACATATTGATCTACAGCTTGACCAAAGACGACCACTTATCTCACTTACGACAAGTTTTGGAAACCTTGAGAGCCCAACAATTGTATGTCCACCTTAAGAAATGCTCCTTCATGTCGGACACGGTCCTCTTTTTGGAATACATTGTCACTGCCGATGGACTTAAAGTTGACCCCACCAAGATTCAGGACATTCAGGGATGGCCCGTGCCCAAAACCCTCACTGAGATTCGCAGCTTTCTGGGATTGGCTTCTTTCTACCGACGCTTCACCCGGAACTTTAGCACTTGTGCGGCTCCGATGGTAGATTGCACGCGTAAATGCGCACCCGCTTGGACTCTTGAAACAGAAACCAGCTTTCAAAAGCTAAAACATCAACAGACCCATGCCCCTGTTTTGGCACCTCCAGACTTCACCAAGGTTTTCGTAGTCGATTGCGATGCCTCACATGTTGGGATCGGTGCTGTTTTGAGTCAAGAAGGACGATCTGTAGCATTCTACAGTGAAAAGTTGAACGAAGCTCGATTACGGTACTCTACATATGATGTCGAATTCTATGTTGTGGTACAAGCTCTCAAGCATTGGAGGCACTATCTAATCCAGCGTGAATTTGTCCTTAATTCTGATCATGAACCTTTACGATATCTGAACTCTCAGAAGACCCTTAACAAGCATCATGCAAAATGGGTTAGTTTCCTCCAAGAATACACGTTCCATCTCAAGCACAAGGCTGGCACTCTGAATCGTGTGGCTGACGCGTTAAGCTGACGAGCACATGCCTGACCACGATGACCGTCAGTACAACAGGATTTGACACACTCAAGGATCTCTACCCCACTGATCCTGACTTAGAACAAGCTTATGCAGAATGTGTTGATACTGCGCAGGATCCGACAGCCACTTATGTCCTTTACAAGGGATTCCTGTTCAAGGCCCACCGACTGTGCACTCCTGTCACCTCCCTTCGAGAGAACTTAATTTCAGAACTGCACAACGGTGGTTTAGCTGGACATTTTGGAAGAGAACAAGACCTTAACTCCTCTCCTAAGAGCGATTTTATTGGCCGCAATTGCGAAATGATGTTACAAAGTTTGTACAAAAATGCCAAACATGTCAGAGATTCAAAGGCCAAAGGCAGAACACTGGGTTGTATACACCTCTACCGATTCTCTGCGACCCTGGGAAGACATCACTATGGATTTTGTGCTAGGCTTACCACCCCTCACGGTACGGAAAGTTGACTCTATTTTTGTGGTTGTGGACAGATTTTTTAAAATGGCACATTTCATTACAAGTAAAAAAACCTCAGATGCATCTCATGTCGCTGATTTCTTTTTCGTGATGTTGTTCGATTGCATGGTGTTCCTCGTTCTTTCACTTCGGATCGTGATACCAGGTTTTTGAGTCATTTTTAGCGCACGCTTTGGTCTCGTCTTGGTACTCGTTTGCAATACAGCACTGTTTATCATCCACAAACAGATGAGCAAACCGAAGTAGTTAACATATCATTAGGAAATTTTATTGCGATGTCTTGCAGGGGACTCTCCGTCCAAATGGGATCTAATTCTTCCCAAGCTGAATTCGCATATAACAGTTCCACTAATAGATCCACCGGAAAATCGCCATTTGAGAGTGTGTACGGCTTTCCACTAACCCAATTTCACCCACAACCATGCAAGGGAGAAGTAGTGCAGCTGCTGAGGACCTGGTCGAACATCTAACCCATATCCATACCGAAATCCAAGCCAACTTCAAACCATGACCCAGAAATACCAAGCCCAAGATACCTCCACCGTAGAGAGAGCGACTTCAGAGTTGGAGAATTAGTGATGGTTCACTTAAAAAAAGAGTGGTTTCCTTTGAGAGTCCACCAAAAATTGAGTGTACGAAAGATTGGTTCATTCCGAATCCTCAAGAAGATTGGGCCCAATGCTTACTTGATCTACCGCCAGACGTCCAGACATCGCCAGTCTTTAATGTATCAGATCTCTTCTTATACCACGAAAATGAACAGACAGATGCCACCACGCCAGTAGTTCCCGCTGATGATAGCGCCAACCACCGGTCGCGACTGATGCCGATCAGATTGAAGATATTGCAGACATCCGAGATATGACGACTAGACGTGGTCTCTTCCGACGATATCTAGTCAAATGGAAGGGACGACCTCTGACCGATTGCACCTGGATAGACGAGGATGAACTTCAGCAACTCCGCCCTGATATACTTCAGAACTACCACAATGCCATCTCGACGGAGCGAGATTCTTCTCAGCAGGGGGAGCTGATGCAGCATGATACTATGGAGCTTTTCTTTTAGTCGAGCATATGTTTTTTTTCTTTATTTATTCCTTTATTTATTTATGTAAAAGGCTCATTATATAAGGCCTTATCATTATCATCTTTTCTTTCCCTTTCTATTTTTAGGAGAGTAGTTGCTTGTTTGGGGGAAGTGGCCTCTATAAAGGCACCCCTTGGATTAGGGTTGAGATTTAATTTTTGAATGAGAATTATTTTCCCCCTCACCTATTCTCTCTCTCTCTTTCTCTCTCTCCATTTCCGCCCCCTCTCCTTTCTCCCCCTTCCCCCGTGTTCTTTTCCCCTCCCCAAACCCTACCGCTTCCCGCTCGCCGCCTTGCCCTCTTCGAGCCCTCCCCCTCCGCCACCCTCCCTCCTCGCCTCGCCTGCACAGGCACCCCCCCACTGCGCGCCCTCCTCGCGCCCCCACCTTTCCCCTTCCGCCACCCTCCATCGTCGAAACTCCATCACAGATCCGCCCCTCCCACGTGCCAACCTGCGTTGCCCCGCTACCCCTCGTCGCCAGCCCTACCCCGCATACGCCCTCACTGCCGCTCGCCCCCACATATATTTCCCCATCGCCGCTACACCCCGCCTTCCTCTATCCGAGCCACCCACACCCCCCTGCGGCCACGCATCTGCCCCTGCCACGACTACAGCCGTCCAACGCACAGTCCAGTCGCTGCCCATCTCGCCACCCTTGTTCTGGACGCCAATCCTCACGTGGGATCGAAGGATCCCCGCAACTGCCCCCGCCGACGACCAGGACAGAAGTTTGCACTTTCTCCTTGCCGGTTGTGGTATGAGCGCCATTTCCACAATATTTTTGCATCATATTCTTAGTATTGTGGACTGTTGTGGTGTTGTTTAGTTTGGTAAGTTATTGAGGTTATATGGCTGCAACATCGTTATTTATTTCCATTAGTCTTTAACTAGTTGATTTGCCCCCAAAATTGTGGTGAAATCCGTGCTGGCACTCGAGTATTTTGCGGACAGTTGTTTTCTGAATTTTATTACGGCATCGTCATTTGTCATCATCAAAGTTTTATTTCTTTGCAATTCGGTCTCTAGAGTAGCAACTTGGTTCAAACTTTAGTTCAATTCGGTCATTTAGGCACTTAGTTCAAACTTCAGACTTGCAACTTGGTTCACGTTTTGACGACGCCCCATACGTTGCATCAATTTGGCATCAGAGCCTAGCCATTCTGCATCTCACCTGCATTCCATTTGTTTCATTGCAAAAAAAGACAAAAAAAAGACAAAAAAACAAAGCAAAACAAAAATAAACAACAAAATCCCAAAACAAAAGAGAGCAGAAAGCCTAGGATTCCCATGGCCGAAAAACCAACTACCTCTAAAACCGGCTACACCCCACACACTGAGCTAACGTAAGAGTCCTTCAATGCTCAAATGCTACAGATGTTCGAACAACTAAGCGGACAAATTGTCACCCTAAATAGTTAAATGCTAGGGAAAAATCATGGTGACGAGACGCCAAACAAAGGCCGGCACACTAGTCGGAGACCGCACTCTCGAAGTAACACATCCCACGAATCTAGCTGATGCAAAATTAATGCAAATTAAAAATTGGTGTGATGATAAGAAATATTTTTTTGTTGGTGGATTTCGGTGGAGAAGAAATAGAGGGGTTGAGAAGAGAACTCGTTAGGAACACGAGGAAATGGAGAGGAGAAGGCGTGTATACCATGACCAGGGAGAAGGAGAGGGAGAGGAGATAGAGAGTAAATCTCAAATTTTCATCAAACTGAACTGTTTACATAAGTAGTCTATCATCCCTTTATATTGGAGGGATGAGATTACAAAAATAGAAAAACAACTCATTATCCTAAATTGACTCTAACCGACTAACCGACTAATTTGAAATTCAAGTTTCCAACTAATTGAGATCACAGGCGATCTCTATTTTATTTAAATAAAAATTCGACGACTCAAATAAACGTAAATAAAATAAAAAATTCGACGACTCAAATAAATGTAAATAAATTAAATAAAAATGCGGCCCTATATTTCTGTTCCACGATGCATCAACTCTCCTCCGCTTTTAAAAATTTGTCTCCCGACAATTTGTTGGATCTGCAGGCTTGGAAGTTGATAATTTTGAATCTACGTCTCGGTCATCCCTGGAAGAATTGGTGTGGAGCGAATGGCGGAATCCACCTCGCGCACGACGTGGGCGTTGGTGACGTGGCCTTCGTGGTGGAAGAACATGTGTGGCGCAAATGGTGGCGTCTTCATGAACTTTGTCTTCTCATTGCGGTGATTGAAAAATTGATGAGGCATGAACAACATGGCCTTTGGAGAATCCATAGCAAAGCAATAGCACAATGAGAGTAGAGGAGGAGATGTGTCCAATGAATGAAGCCATGGGGTCTTTAAATAGGTGAAACCCAAGGTCCTAGTCCTATTAGGATAAGGAGGTTTTCCATATTTCCTCTTTTCAGCACTTTTTTTTAAAATATTTCCGCTCCAGGGGGTTGAAGTGTAATTTTTCTACCTCTTCACTTGAAATATCTCTCCTTAATTTACCACCAACTTCAATCTTTAAATAAAAAGATTTTTGTGGAGGTAAGTTTTTACAAATTCTCCAAATCAAACCCTCATCCCTTAATTTTAGGGACCCACTAACAGCTGTCGAGAAATCCCTCGCTAGGGTTCTGTGCGTCCAAGATAAGAGGCGGCGGCGCGTGCTTGGGATGAAGGGACATGGGCGGCGCCAGACCCTAAGGTTCCGAGAGAGGTAATCGGGCTGGGGCGCTTGGGGCGGTGGCGGCAGTGGCCAAGGGGGCTGGTGGTCACAGAAGCGACGGAAGAGGGGTCGGGATAGAGGTAGGCGGGCGCAGTGACGAGGGGGAGGTGTAGGCGAGAGGACGGCGATGAGGAGAGTTGGAAGCGCGCAGATTCGCGCGTGGGAGGGGGCGGGCCCGTGATGGTGTGAGGGCGTTGGAGGTTGGCGGGGGAGGGGAAGGTGGAGGCGCGAGGAGGGGTTGTATGCGAGGATGGCGGCGACGAGGGGAGGTGGAGGCGCGAGGAGGGGTGCGCAGTGGGGGGGGGGGGGGGGTGTCTGTGAAGGGAGAGGAGAGGAGGGAGGATGGTGGAGTTTGAGGGTGCGGGGAGGGTGGGGAAAGGCACGACTGGGACAGGGGGAACGGGGAGATGGGTTGCAGGCGCGCGAAAGGGAGGGATGGCGAGTGCGAGGAGATGATGGGAGCGCGGGGAGGCGAGATTGAGGTCGAGGGTACCTGGGGTGATTCTGGTGGCGCGAAGGCGATCGGGGGGCATGGCGGAGTTGATTCCGGGAGCGGAATCTGATCTGGGTTGTGCTGGACGGCAAGCAGATTGTCGGTTTTCCCTTCCGAGATGGCCTGGACAGCGATCGAATCTTCTTCCCCAGCGAGGTTTTTTCGTCACAAGTCTGGATAACGGCCTCGGTAGTGGACAACTTTGGTTTGGCGGCACATAGGGTCTTGAAATAAGCTATCATTTCTCGACATTTGGACTTGAATTCTTGACATTTGGACTGGAAATCACGCAGTGCGTCCATCTCCTTGTTGTAAGCTTCTTCGGCTCGTCGTTTCCGTTCCGACGAAGGACGGTGTTTTGTCGCGTGTCGGCGCGAATGTCTGGACGGATCGTCAGATCGTGAGGATGATCTGTAGGCCATGCTCTGATACCAATTGATGCAAATTAATGCAAATTAAAAATTGGCGTGATGATAAGAAATATTTTGGTTGGTGGATTTTGGTGGAGAAGAAATAGAGGGTTGAGAAGAGGACTCGTCAGGAACACGAGGGGATGGAGAGGAGAAGGCGTGTAGACCACGGCCAGGGAGAAGGAGAGGGAGAGGAGATAGAGAGTAAATCTCAAATTTTCATCAAACTGAACTGTTTACATAAGTAGTCTATCATCCCTTTATATAGGAGGGATGAGATTACAAAAATAGAAAAACAACTAATTATCCAAAATTGACTCTAATCGACTAACCGACTAATTTGAAATTCAAGTTTCCAACTAATTGAGATCACATGCGATCTCTATTTTATTTAAATAAAAATTCGACGACTCAAAATAAACGTAAATAAAATAAAAAATTCAACGACTCAAATAAACGTAAATAAAATTAAAAAAAATGCGGCACTATATTTCTGTTACACGCTACATCACTAGCTCTACTACTTCTGACGGACACGTTAGCAACTATCTTTCACAGGAGAGCGAGGATGAAGGATTAAGAGATGACACCCTTTCGTTTCAAAGAATCAAAATCCGCACACTCCGGGGTATACTTCACAACCTACTAGTGGATATCAATTCCCGCCCCGACCTGGCCCTAGGCCCGATGACGGATGGGACCGAGGCATCCGTCTCGACGTTCCGGAATTTGACGGAGGACGAAACCCTGATGCCTTTTTGGATTGGCTCCAAACCGTCGAACACTTCTTTGTATGGAAGTCTATGCCTAGCGAACGAAAAGTTCAATTTGTCACCATCAAACTAAAGGGACATCCTCTTCTATGGTGGGACCAATTGCAATCTGAACGCAAACGAAAAGTAAAAGGTAAGATCCGCAGTTGGAGTAAGATGAAGGCTAAACTAAAAACCAAATTCGTACCGAAAGATTACAAACGAGATCTATACGCACGAATGCAATCATGGAAACAAGGCACCATGAGCGTGAAAGAATACACCAAAGGGTTCCAATCCCTCGTTCATCGCAATCGGTTGCAGGAGACTCCTGTCCAGGAAGTCACCCGCTACATGCAAGGACCCCGCCAAGTTATCCAGGATGAACTCTACCTCCACAACTGTCGAGACGTCGACGAAGCTTACAAGCAGGCTGAACGGGCTGAGACTAAGCTTGCTAAGGTCCAGACAAGTAAGATGTATTTTTCTGTGAACTCCGTCCCTCGCACCAGTACCCCGATGACGACCTCCAAACCAATAGGTTCCACATCGATTGTCACGAGTAAACCCCAAGACAAACCATCAACTCCTGCCGCCGCCCGACCATCTACTGGGAACCCGGACCAAGCATCTTGGGAAGTCGACCTGTTGTAGGATCTGATACTTGTTTCCGATGTTATCAAAAGGGACATCGAGCAGCAGAGTGCCCAAACCCTAAGGCAAGACCCGCCCATTTATGCACCATCGAAGACCCTGAAGACCCTGACCCTGACCAGCAGGAATCACCTGAAGAGGAACCGACCGCTTTGACTGCTAACAACATGGGAGCTGATGACTATGAGCTTCTGGGAGTGGATGGAGATGTATCCAGACCTTTCTTAGTATTTGAACATGAGAACTTTGTCGCTCTTGACAGCGCACCCACAGACATCTTGCTCACACACGTTGTTAACGACGTTGATAGTTGGTTGCGACGCAGCATATTCCGAACCACCTGCACCACAGGAGGGCGTCGCTGTTCGCTGATCATTGATGGAGGAAGCGTTGAGAACTTCGTTTCTCAAGAAATGGTCGATAAGTTGGGTCTACCAACTCAACCACTCGAGAAACCATACAGTGTGACCTGGTTTCGAGGTGGTACTCAACTTCCGATCCACCGTCAGAGCCTCGTTAGCTTCTCGATTGGGCCTTCATATAAAGACGGGAAGTGGTGCCATGTAGCCCCTATGGATGTCCATCATGTACTACTTGGGAGACCTTGGCAGTTCGATCGAGACACTGAGCACAGAGGAAAAATATACACTTACTCATTTCTCATCGATAAGGTACGTGTGCCCTTAGACCACAACGCGAAGCCCTTAGCCCTCGTCAAGTGGCTACCCTTCGATCCGCGACTGCACAATCTGGTAAAAGTACTCCACATCAAAGCCTTCAACTACGGGTCCCGTATTGTTGATGGAAGCCCAGACATTCCAACGTGAAGTTCAGGAGAGCTCCACTATTTATGCATTAATGGGACGTGAAGTGAGCAAACAGGAGACAACTACAACCGAAGTCCCGCCTGAGATAAAGCCCATCATCCAGGAGTTTGCTGACAATATGCCTGAAGAGTTGCCTGAAGGACTACCCCCGTTGCGAGACATTCAACATCACATTGACCTAGTCCCTGGAGCCAGCCTACCCCACTTACCACATTATCGGATGAGCCCAAGTGAACACGACGAAATGAACAAGCAGGTCATTGATCTTCTATGTCGTGGATATGTTCGAGAGAGTATGAGTCCCGCGGCGGTCCCTGCTCTGCTTACCCCAAAAAAAGATGGCACATGGAGGCCGTGCGTGGACAGTCGTGCTATCAACAAGATCACGATCAAGTATCGTTTTCCGATTCCACGCCTTGATGACATGCTCGACATGATATTGGGTGCCAAATTATTTTCCAAAATGGATCTTCGCAGTGGGTATCATCAGATTCGCCTCCGACCTGGAGACGAATGGAAGACTGCTTTTAAGACCAAAGAGGGACTTTATGAATGGACAGTAATGCGCTTCGACCTGTCTAATGCTCCCAGCACTTTCATGCGAACCATGAATCATGTATTACGGCCCTTCATCGGTAAGTTTGTGGTAATGTACTTTGAAGGCATATTGATCTACAGCTTGACCAAAGACGACCACTTATCTCACTTACGACAATTCTTGGAAACCTTGGGAGCCCAACAATTGTATATCCACCTTAAGAAATGCTCCTTCATGTCTGACACGGTCCTCTTCTTGGGATACATTGTCACTGCTGATGGACTTAAAGTTCACCCCAACAAGATTCAGGCCATTCAGAGCTGGCCCGTGCCCAAAACCAACACTGAGATTCGCAGCTTTCTGGGATTGGCTTCTTTCTACCGGCGCTTCATCCGGAACTTTAGCACTAGTGCGGCTCCGTTGGTAGATTGCACGCGTAAAGGCGCACCCGCTTGGACTCTTGAAGCAGAAACCAGCTTTCAAAAGCTAAAACATCAACTGACCCATGCCCCTGTTTTGGCAATCTAGACTTCACCAAGGTTTTCGTAGTCGATTGTGATGCCTCACATGTTGGGATCGGTGCCGTCCTGAGTCAAGAAGGACGAGCTGTAGCATTCTACAGTGAAAAGTTGAACGAAGCTCGATCACGGTACTCTACATATGATGTCGAATTCTATGTTGTGGTACAAGCTCTCAAGCATTGGAGACACTATCTAATCCAGCGTGAATTTGTCCTTAATTCTGATCATGAAGCTTTACGATATCTGAACTCTCAGAAGACCCTTAACAAGCGCCATGCAAAATGGGTTAGTTTCCTCCAAGAATACATGTTCCATCTCAAGCACAAGGCTGGCACTCTGAATCGCGTGGCCGACGCGTTAAGCCGACGAGCACATGCCCCGACTACAATGACCGTCAGCACAACAGGATTTGACACACTCAAGGATCTCTACCCCACTGATCCTGACTTCGGACAAGCTTATGCAGAATGTGTTGATACTGGGCAGGATCCGACAGCCACTTATATCCTTCACGAGGGATTCCTGTTCAAGGCCCACCGACTGTGCATTCCTGCCACCTCCCTTCGAGAGAACTTAATTTCAGAACTGCACAACGGTGGTTTAGCTGGACACTTTGAAAGGGACAAGACATTAACTCTTCTCCAAGAGCGATTTTATTGGCCGCAATTGCGAAAGGATGTTACAAAGTTTGTACAAAAATGCCAAACATGTCAGAGATTCAAAGGCCATAGGCAGAACACTGGGTTGTATACACCTCTACCGATTCCTCTGCGACCCTGGGAAGACATCACTATGGATTTTGTGCTAGGCTTACCCCTCACGGTACGGAAAGTTGACTCTATTTTTGTGGTTGTGGACAGATTTTCTAAAATGGCACATTTTACTGCATTTAAAAAAACCTCAGATGCATCTCATGTTGCTGATTTGTTTTTTCGTGATGTTGTTCGATTGCATGGTGTTACTTGTTCTTTCACTTCGGATCGTGATACCAGGTTTTTGAGTCATTTTTGGCGCACGCTTTGATCTCGTCTTGGTACTCGTTTGCAATACAGCACTGCTTATCATCCAAAACAGATGGGCAAACCGAAGTAATTAACAGATCATTAGGAAATTTATTACGATGTCTTGCAGGGGACTCTCCGTCCAAATGGGATCTAATTCTTCCCCAAGCTGAATTCGCGTATAACAGTTCCACTAATAGATCCACTGGAAAATCGCCATTTGAGAGTGTGTACGGCTTTCCACTTACCCAATTTCTAGACCTAACACCCACAACCATGCAAGGGAGAAGTAGTGCAGCTGCTGAGGACCTGGTCGAACACCTAACCCATATCCATACCGAAATCCGAGCCAAACTTCAAACCATGACCCAGAAATACCAAGCCCAAGCCAACCTCCACCGTAGAGAGAGCAAGTTCAGAATTGGAGAATTAGTGATGGTCCACCTAAAAAAAGAGAGGTTTCCTTTGAGAGTCCACCAAAAATTGAGTGTACGAAAGATTGGCCCATTCTGAATCCTCAAGAAGATTGGGCCCAATGCTTACTTACTTGATCTACCGCCAGACGTCCAGACATCGCCAGTCTTTAATTTATCAAATCTTTTCTTATATCACGGAAATGAACAGACAGATACCACCACGCCAGTAGTTCCCGCTGATGATACGCGCCAACCACCGGTCGCGACTGATGTCGATCAGATTGAAGATATTGCAGACATCCGAGATATGACGACTAGACGTGGTCTCTTCTGACGATATCTAGTCAAATGGAAGGGACGACCTCTGACCGATTGCACCTGCATAGACGAGGATGAACTTCAGCAACTCCGCCCTGATTTACTTCAGAACTACCACAATGCCATCTCGACGGAGCGAGATTCTTCTCAGCAGGGGGGAGCTGATGCAGCATGATACTATGAAGCTTTTCTTTTAGTCGAGCATATGTTTTTTTTCTTTATTTACTCCTTTATTTATTTATGTAAAAGGCTCATTATATAAGGTCTTATCATTATCATCTTTTCTTTCCCTTTCTATTTTTAGGAGAGTAGTTGCTTGTTTGGGGGAAGTGGCCTCTATAAAGGCACCCCTTGGATTAGGGTTGAGATTTAATTTTTGAATGAGAATTATTTTCCCCCTCACCTATTCTCTCTCTCTCTTTCTCTCTCTCGATTTCCGCCCCTCTCCTTTCTCCCCCTTCCCCCGTGTTCTTTTCCCCTCCCCAAACCCTACCTCTTCCCGCCCGCCGCCTTGCCTTCTTCGAGCCCTCCCCCTCCGCCACCCTCCCTCCTCGCCTCCCCTGCACAGGCACCCCCCCCCCACTGCGCGCCCCTCCTCGCGCCCCCACCTTTCCCCTTCCGCCGCCCTCCATCGCCCAAACTCCATCACAGATCCGCCCCTCCCACGCGCCAACCTGCATTGCCCCGCTACCCCTCGTCACCAGCCCTTCCCCGCATACGCCCTCCCCGTCACCCGCCCCACATATATTTCCCCAACGCCGCCACCCCCCGCCTTCCTCTATCCGAGCCACCCACACCCCCCTACGGCCACGCATCTGCCCCTGCCACGGCTACAGCCGTCCAACGCCCAGTCCAGCCGCTGCCATCTCGCCGCCCTTGTTCTGGACGCCAGTCCTCACGTGGGACCGAAGGAACCCCGCAATTTCCCCTGCCGACGACCAGGACTAAAGTTTGCACTTTCCCCTTGCCGGTTGTGGTATGAGCGCCATTTCCACCAATATTTTTACCTCATATTCTTAGTATTGTGGACTGTTGTGGTGTTGTTTAGTTTGGTGAGTTATTGAGGTTCTATGGCTGCAACATCGTTATTTATTTTCATTAGTCTTTAACTAGTTAATTTGCCCCAAAATTGTGGTGAAATCCGTGCTGGCACTCGAGTATTTTGCGGACCGTTGTTTGCTGAATTTTGTTACAGCATCGTCATTTGTCATTATCAAAGTTTTATTTCTTTGCAATTCGGTCTCTAGAGTAGCATATTGCATACCATTTTATTTGTTTCAATCATTTAGGCACTTAGTTTAAACTTTAGACTTGCAACTTGGTTCACGTTTTGACGACGCTCCATAGGTTGCATCATTTATAAAGGCAGATAGTTTAAGACATCCAAGGATCTGTCTTTTTCGTTCTCCTTTTCATGCTTAAGAAGGGTAAGGAAAAAACATTTATAAAGACGATGGAGTAGAACAAGCACATAATCTGCATCGCTATTCTATCACCTCCCAGTTCTCTCGATCTTAAGGCATTACTTGTACTCTGAAAGCCCAAAACTTACGCGACGAAGTGGATTGTGGATGTACGAAAATTATGTACTAAATTAATATTGTATCCTTGGAAGTAACGCCTCTTGGGCCATTACCAACACTCGGTTACACAGAAATCACTCTCCTTAAACAAGCAAGTTTCCCACAACTGGGAGGATCATCACTGAATGACAAGGCTAAGTATACTAAGATGACCCGACCCCCATCAAACAACCCTCAATAAGCTTGAAACCCCTATAATAATGGGATATTCTGAAATGATTGTAGGCCCTAGTGAGATATCCAACACAAGCATTCTTAAAAGTAGGCATCTAACATAAACAAAGAAGAGCATACACATGTTAGTGACTCGTGTCTAAGATAATGCAACTCTTCCAAGGATATCGAGCATCCTATAAAGGAGCTATGCATTCTCCTTGACTAAGTTTTAGCTTCTACACAGTCTCCGAACCTTGACAAAGCCATGTTATTACAACCCCCTTGCACAGATACCTTCTCAAGGAACTTTTAACCCTTAATAGACTTTGATTGACATTCAACCCCAAATCTATGCAACCCTCTGTAGGTTCACATGCCATCTCTAAACCCATGTTTGGTTACAAGGTTGGAATTATTTGGTGTAAGCTTCCGTAAATGGGTTAGTAAGAAGTGTAACGCTGTTGTGAATAATAGGTCTTTGATTGGTTGGAAGAGTTGGAATGCTAGCTGATTTTACTATAGATCATATTTATTAATAGAATAAAAATTTAATGTTGACTGTTTTTTATTAAAGATGGTTAAAAATATTATAGTCAAGGAAACTCGAGACACCTAATCGAGTCCGACACATTAATTCTGAAGTAGAAGCCTGTAACCCAAACACAAGTTGCATATAACTTGTTTACCTTTATTCAAAAAAAAATATAACTTCTTTACCCTCGAGTTTACAAATAGATAACCAGACCCTAAGTGTTTTAATACTATTCTCAACAAATTAAGACTTTCTGGGAAATCCCCAAGCTCTTGCCAACTTCAACTGACCATGGATAACTTTGATCCCTAAGATACACTTCCGAACTGCATTCTTTTTGTCTGATCTAACGATCACCTAGAACACAAATGGCAAAACTGCATAGCATAAGACATGCAACAAAAGGATGGCAGGCAGCCAATTATACTAGAAGCCAAACTTCATTAAATATTGCAGCCACAGTCTTCCAACAAGGAATCATCATGGGGTCAACTTCCATATGAGACAATGCACAGTATGTAAGGAAAATAGTGTAATCTAAAAATAAAAAAGAGCAAATTCGACCAGTCCAAAAATTTTCAATTCTCTGCGCTTAATTGCCATCTCTCTCTCTCTTCTCTCTCTCTCACACATTTTGTAAAGGAGAAATTAAAAGGCACTTATAAGGACAACAAAGTAGATCTCTTGAGCATAACAATCTCGCCTCGCTATTCCCATCATTGTGATAGAAAACTTCCATGCAAGGTAAGAAAGATACTTAGGAACATAGTCTAGTCTAAGAAGTGCCAGCACGCACCAATTAAAGGCATTCAATGCTCTAAATTTAGCAATCCCATCTCACATATTCAATAAAAGGGGCAAGAAAATGACATTAGTAAGTCAGAAAACATAGAAATCTCGAGCACACAAATTCGGTGCCGTCCGCACGTCACCTCCCAGTGCTTTCGAGCTTGTGGCCGCACTTGTACGCAGCCAAGAGCCCAATACTTGGAAAAACAAGTGGACTATGTATATCTCGCGATCATACAATAATGTTATAGTGCATACTTAGAAGCAACACCTCGATATGATGACGCATTCAATCTTCAAGGTGGAATCTGATCAAATCTCTATGTATTCTCGCTTGCGTGCCTTGCAACTCTATCCTTGTTTCATTTTTCCTTCCGGATCATCTCAACCCATTAATGGAGAGGGATGTCCACGATTTTTTTGTGTTATCTGTAGAAAATCTACTCACAAACTTTCTTCCATAAAAGTGTTGTGGCTCCCAAAGCACACCCTTGGGAGTCTAAATCACATGCCAATGTGATGCTGGAGCAGAAGCAGCAACCGAAAACTACTGCAACAATTGCAGCTGATGCAGAGAACTTCAACACCTCCAAATCTAATCAACCATGTCAAACATGATTGAGCCCTCCCACCTTCAGAAATAGCATGGGCCATGCAACCCTCCAAGCACCCCTTTCCAGCAAAAGTGTTCACAACTAAGATTGTTCTTATCCCTCTCTAGAAACATACTTGCAAGCTTTTTCTCATCCTAAATGGCATGGCTCCCAAACGTCTATCATTTGGACTCTAAAACCTCATGCAAATGTGTTGTTTGCAGTGGAAGTAAAAAAACCAAACAACTGTAAATGTTGTTATTGACCGATTGTCATTGCCAAGCACGACCTCGTCCATCCACCTGAAGTCTTTGAAGGGGCCACTATCGTCGAAGGGGAAGGCAAGGGAGGCATGCAAACCTCCAAACATCTCTTTTAAGCAAGGATAGCTATGCCCAAGATTGTTCTTCTCCCTCCAAGGAAGAAGACCTAGTAAGCTCCACAGTATTCAGAAGCTCAAGCGAACTAATCCTCATCAGGAAGCCATATCACACCTTTCATCAAATGACTCCAGTACAACATTGGTGAATCTGACGCTTACTCCCTCGAGAAGGAAAGTTCCATTGTCACCACCACACGTTTGAGAGAGAACCAAACATTCACCCTCAGCTTTCTCAACCCTCCCAGGTGAGAAGAATCACAAGAAGAGTCTTAAGACCTCCATGAAAACATATATCCCACCAAACAATATCATAATGATGGGAATGAAGTGTCCAGTGCTTGTCACAATGAATATGGATTTTGTGTCACCACAGAGGAACTAAAGGCTCGTAGAGCTAGCCATTGAGTCAAAACACAACCTGAGGGGGTTATATATTCAGTCAACAGTTTAAGTCCCTCCCCTCAACCTCTCATTCTTAAGCCTAGCCCCTCAGAGAAGAGTAAGATGCCCACATCAAAGCATACCATGGTGGTACCATGGGCCATATAGACTTCGACACCTATAATGGGCAGCACATGCTTCTCTATGATTGCACAGATGTCATCACCTTTGTTTTAAAAAGCGGCGCCTCGAGGCGCAAAGGCGTACGCCTCGAGGCGATGCGAGGCGAGGCGCGCCAAAATCGCCCCGAGGCGCACGCCTCAGGTCCTTGGGTTGGGGCGTACGCCTTGACCAGGCTTGAGGCATTCGAGGCGTAGGCGTAAGCCTCGAGCTGGAGGGTTTTTTTCTTACTTTTTGATTATTTGCTTTGCACTCGACCCTATTTTTACCTTAGCATTATTTTTTTAATGTGTGTGTATATTTTCATGTTAAATCTTGCATAGTTGCATATTTCTATATATATATCCATGCAAAAAAAAGAAAAGATCGCATGAAACAAAAGAAGCCCAATGATCTTGTATACAACATGTTCAATTTATCATACATCTACACATACTGGTTCGATTGCACATAAATTTGAGTTTGAATTGTAATAAATATTTTATATTAGTTCAAGTTAGCAACTTCATGTTGTTATTTGGTTGTATGAGTTGTAAATTTTAGAATAGTTATCACATATAGAAGTAAGGTTTAAAAATAAAACGTGAAGTAAAATAATTATTACATTTTATTGTGAATAGCCAAATAGAATTAGAATCATTAGTAAAAAAATCGCTAGGGGGAGTTCCATTGTCACCACCACACGTTTGAGAGAGAACCAAACATTCACCCTCAGCTTTCTCAACCCTCCCAGGTGAGAAGAATCACAAGAAGAGTCTTAAGACCTCCATGAAAACATATATCCCACCAAACAATATCATAATGATGGGAATGAAGTATCCAGTGCTTGTCACAATGAATATGGATTTTGTGTCACCACAGAGGAACTAAAGGCTCGTAGAGCTAGCCATTGAGTCAAAACACAACCTGAGGGGGTTATATATTCAGTCAACAGTTTAAGTCCCTCCCCTCAACCTCTCATTCTTAAGCCTGGCCCCTCAGAGAAGAGTAAGATGCCCACATCAAAGCATACCATGGTGGTACCATGGGCCATATAGACTTCGACACCTATAATGGGCAGCACATGCTTCTCTATGATTGCACAGATGTCATCACCATTGTTTTAAAAAGCGGCGCCTCGAGGCGCAAAGGCGTACGCCTCGAGGCGAGGCGAGGCGCGCCAAAATCGCCCCGAGGCGCACGCCTCAGGTCCTTGGGTTGGGGCGTACGCCTTGACCAGGCATGAGGCATTCGAGGCGTAGGCGTAAGCCTCGAGCTGGAGGGTTTTTTTCTTACTTTTTTATTATTTGCTTTGCACTCGACCCTATTTTTACCTTAGCATTATTTTTTTAATGTTTGTGTTTATATTTTCATGTTAAATCTTGCATAGTTGCATATTTCTATATATATCCATGCAAAAAAAAAAGAAAAGATCGCATGAAACAAAAGAAGCCCAATGATCTTGTATACAGCATGTTCAATTTATCATACATCTACACATACTGGTTCTATTGCACATAAATTTGAGTTTGAATTGTAATAAATATTTTATATTAGTTCAAGTTAGCAACTTCATGTTGTTATTTGGTTGTATGAGTTGTAAATTTTAGAATAGTTATCACATATAGAAGCAAGGTTTAAAAATAAAACGTGAAGTAAAATAATTATTACATTTTATTGTGAATAGCCAAATAGAATTAGAATCATTAGTAAAAAAATCGCTAGGGGGAGTTCCATTGTCACCATCACACGTTTGAGAGAGAACCAAACATTCACCCTCAGCTTTCTCAACCCTCCCAGGTGAGAAGAATCACAAGAAGAGTCTTAAGACCTCCATGAAAACATATATCCCACCAAACAATATCATAATGATGGGAATGAAGTATCCAGTGCTTGTCACAATGAATATGGATTTTGTGTCACCACAGAGGAACTAAAGGCTCGTAGAGCTAGCCATTGAGTCAAAACACAACCTGAGGGGGTTATATATTCAGTCAACAGTTTAAGTCCCTCCCCTCAACCTCTCATTCTTAAGCCTAGCCCCTCAGAGAAGAGTAAGATGCCCACATCAAAGCATACCATGGTGGTACCATGGGCCATATAGACTTCGACACCTATAATGGGCAGCACATGCTTCTCTATGATTGCACAGATGTCATCACCATTGTTTTAAAAAGCGGCGCCTCGAGGCGCAAAGGCGTACGCCTCGAGGCGAGGCGAGGCGCGCCAAAATCGCCCCGAGGCGCACGCCTCAGGTCCTTGGGTTGGGGCGTACGCCTTGACCAGGCTTGAGGCATTCGAGGCGTAGGCGTAAGCCTCGAGCTGGAGGGTTTTTTTCTTACTTTTTTATTATTTGCTTTGCACTCGACCCTATTTTTACCTTAGCATTATTTTTTTAATGTTTGTGTTTATATTTTCATGTTAAATCTTGCATAGTTGCATATTTCTATATATATCCATGCAAAAAAAAAAGAAAAGATCGCATGAAACAAAAGAAGCCCAATGATCTTGTATACAGCATGTTCAATTTATCATACATCTACACATACTGGTTCTATTGCACATAAATTTGAGTTTGAATTGTAATAAATATTTTATATTAGCTCAAGTTAGCAACTTCATGTTGTTATTTGGTTGTATGAGTTGTAAATTTTAGAATAGTTATCACATATAGAAGCAAGGTTTAAAAATAAAACGTGAAGTAAAATAATTATTACATTTTATTATGAATAGCCAAATAGAATTAAAATCATTAGTAAAAAAATCGCTAGGGGCGTTGCCCCCACACCCCCGCAGGAGGGAGCGCACCTGCTCCCCCGTAGACCGCCCTACAGGCTCGTTGACCGAGCAGCGAGACCCCCGTCTTGTTGGGGTATGATATGGCAGGAGGGGATGCATATGATGATTCTCCAACTACGTGCAGCAAGACAAATGGTTGAGATTCAAGGCATATTAATATTTTTTTTACTTCGAACACTAAAAAATATGATTTCTATTGTACTTTAGTATTAAATATAGACTTTAGTTCAACACTCATATAGTTACATTGAAGTTGGTGTTGGAACTTGATATTCTGTATAATATCGGCTGAGTTTTAGTTTTTTTGAACTTCAATGCTTTCATCGCTTATACATTGTATCTTTTACTAGTTCTAAGTTAATCTTGAATGTGTTTTTGGCAAAGCTTGATATTAAGATAAACTTTTTCCAATGTATTTTGCATTAATTTTAATTTTTTTCCAAAAATTGAGGCTTACGCCTCGCCTCAATTTCAGACAAAACGCCTTGGGTCGCCTCGTGCTTTTTTAAACCTTGGTCATCACAAATAAGAATTATCTGTGTATTTACTATGTCATCACGAATAAGAATTCTTTGGGTATTTCTATTGTACCTAGGGGGTGACTAAGTGTGTTGTATTAGGAGCCTTCTTGATGGTGGTCTTGTATTTATGCTGCATCTGCATCAGGCGCCCAAACTTCATCCAACATTTTCGGACGAGTGATTAGTTTTCTGGCAGTGAATACATGGCATGCGATCATGGCCCCGACCATGACCATAGTCATGTCCACGACCTCCTCGATAGCTAAAACGACCTCCCCGTCCTGAGGAAGACAAGAAAGCTGAGTTCTCCGTAGCCTGCGGAGATTGAGTTCGAACAAAGGAGTTATCAATCTCCTGCGCACGTCCAAAAATAGCCTTGCTAGAAGGAAGGGTGTCCAACGTGAGGAAATGTTCCTTTACATTCTGATAATGAGGACGTAGCAAGGAATCAATAAACCTGCCATTCTGACCTCTCTATTACCTATTTTGCACAGTAGGATGGTTGAAAAATGGCAAGCTCATGGTAGAATCCAGTAAGGCGGCGATAGTACTCCACCAGAGTCGAGTCACTCTGATTTGTGAACAAAATCCGCATATAGATAGATGTCTGCTAGACATGGTTTTGTGGCCTTTTGGGAGTATGTCTGTTCCAATTCCTCCCACATCTCCTTGGCGGCCTCCTTGAATAGGAGATTTGTTGTAATGTGCAACTCCACACTATTGGTCATCCATATCATGAACTAATAGTTGTTTACAATCCATGACTCATAGTCTTTAGCGCTCTCTTTTAGAGGCTCCCTTGTGAGAATCGATACTTTTTTTTGAACCTTTGATGAACACATTAAAAGATCAAAACCAGAGCATGTAGTTTTTTGTGCCCTTGAGCTTGATAGAGGTATCCTGCATCATCACAAACATCGTCGAATGCATGGGTTTCATCTCGATTGGAGTCACGACCATCGTGGTCAGAGATAGAGATAATCAAGAGAGTCAAGAGGTCCTCTAATCACCCATTAATCACAGTGGAGAGACCCAAATGGTCGAAGAAGCCCTAAATAGTGAACTGTCGTTGTCGAAGATCCCCAGTTCGGTGGCTAAAAGTGTCTGGTGGCACTGTATCATCGTTCACTGGTGGCTAACAGCGATTGGTGGCACTGGATCGCTGTTGGCGGCGCTTGCAGGCCCTGATTGAGTGGCTGGCAGCACTGGTTTATTGCTGGAGGCTCCCGAGCTTGGTCTGGCGATGCTAGAGGCCGCTGGAGAAGCCCCAATCTGGGGCTGCTGATGTTAGAGAAGCCTCGATATGGGGTGGAGGTGTCGGAGGAATCCTAGTTAGGTCCCGTGCAGGACCCAATCATGGTCGGATGGGCCTGTGCGAGGCTCGAAGAGCAGTTGGCTGCTCCAGTGACGTGAGTCCGGCAAGTCAAACGAGGAGAGATGGAGGGCGATTGGTGGTGGTGGGCAATTAGGGCACGATCCTCGGTCTAGGATCATTGCTATGATACAATGTGGAAAGAGAGTTGACAATGAACGAATTGTTTACTCCATAGAGTCTATGGTTTCTTATATAGCATGAAACCCTAGACAACAAACAAAAGGAGAAATTTCGTAAATGTCCCTATAGAGGCGTTACAAAAATCAATGAAGAAATAACATGCTGAAACATATTAACTCAAACATAACTATTCTTGTATGAAGGGTCGTGGTTATTGGGTGATAGGGATCTCAGGAGCACTCTCGAGATCTCTCTTGCGCTTTTCCTTTGGAGTTTCTTTGATCTTGTCATCTGCGATGGCATGTTGCCAGATCTCGATCATGATCTTCGGCATATGGTTGCAAAGGTTATACCCTTTTGGAGGCTTTGAGCAACACAAACATGGCAAAATCTTTTGAGGGACGACAACACTAGATATAATGGTCTTTAAAAGCAAATGATAAAGGATTTAGGGTTTAGAAAGTTTGTTTTTAATGGTATGGAACTTGTGGGGGTCATCCTAGTCTTGAATCTAAAGGTGAGTTGCTTTGTTAACTTTTTGGTAAGCTTTACATATGAGCAGATAGAGCTAGAGTGAAGGGTATTACACTTGTCAACCTTTGTTGTGGTAAATACGCACTGCCATGGCTATTGTTGATGTCGGGATCATTGACTCAGGAGCATCTACTCATCTGACCGGAGAAGGTAGTTTATTGACCTCCTCCCAACCTTCTTTAGCTATGAAGTCGATCAGGGTGGCCAAGGGAGCTCATTCCCATGTCACCACAGTTGGAATCGTGGAATTTTCTTCTAGACTTCGACTTATATGAGTTCATTGTGCCCCTGACTTTCCATTGAGCTTGCTATTTGTTCATAAGTTATGCTCAAAATTGAATTCACGTGTGATTTTAAAGGAGAAATTTTGTTAATTTCTGACCATCCAAATGATGCAGATCTTTGGTGGAAGACATGATAAGAATGGTCTCTACTATCTTGGCATCTCTTCAGGATCTTCATTAGTTAATGGTGTGTCCATCTCATATGATATATTCATGTAGAATCTACGTCTGGGTCATCCTTCAACCAAAGTTATTTCCATGATATTCCCCGAACTTTCTTCACTGAAGCCATTCGAATGCAAATTGTGCCAGCTCAAAAAACATCATTGGAGCACTTTTTCTCCCAAGGTGGAACCTCATCAATATGTATCATTTGCTTTGATTCGATGTGATATTTGGGGACCTTTTCGATCCAAACTTCATAGATATTTTGTGATTTTTTTCGATGATCATAGGATATGCCCATGGACTATTTAATATAAGAATAATCAAAGGTCAATAAGATTGCCAAATCTTTCTTTCAATCAATTAAAACCGCCTTTTCTACTTGTATTCAAATTGTGGATTGATAATGCTCATGAGTTTGCTCATCATGATTTCGTATCGTTTTTTGACCCTCAGGGTACTATCCACCAAACTTCATGTCCATACACCTCTCAGTATAATGGGGTGGCTGAGAGGAAAATCCGTCATCTTCTAGACATTGCATGATCGCTACTTATTCATATACGGGTTCCCAAAACATATCGTAGAGATGCCATCCTCACTGTTATTCACTTTATAAACATTGTTCCCTCATCTATTTTTAAAGGGGCTATGAGACATCTTTTCCTTTAACTCTGTTTATTTTTGGTTGTACTAGATTTGCTCACAATTTTCATACTGCAGAAAAATTGTCTGCATGTGTCGTTAAATGTGTTTTCCTTGGGTATTCCAGAACCCAAAAGGGGTACGTATGTTATGATCCAGTGGTCATCAATACTATGTTTCTGCGAATGTCACTTTCATTAAACAAACTAGTTATTTCACACAGTCTATTGGTGACATACCTTTGGAGTTACCACCACCACTTATTGTTTACACAAGAAAGCATACCCATTCATCAGAATCTATTCCACTACTTATCCCTTGTGTGCAGGAGGAAACACCTTCTTCAAATGTTCACATCGTCACTGCTCGTACAAATGCTCCATCGGATCTCCCCATAGCTCTACGACGAACTAAGAGGAAACGTAGGGTACATCTTATTTCCTCTTCTACCTCCACTGATGGTCTCTTTAGTAGTGACATACGATTTATAGATGCATTGATGGTGATCTCCATTCCTCTCGGTCATCATAGTACGATGCATGATCATGGTTGGAAGAGGGTCATCGACGAGGAGATGGATGCTCTTATATCTAGGGAAACTTAGGATTTTGTACCCTACCCCCCTGGGGTGAAGCCAGTTGCATGCATGTGGGTCTTCACAACCAAACAATTTCTACATGGCAGAACTGACATACTAAAAGCCCAACTTGTTGCAAAAGGATTTACTCGGACCATATGATGTGGATTTTTTTGAGACCTGCCCCGTGGCCAGATTAGGCTCAGTTCGCACTATTCTTTCCATTGGAGTCAACAACAGATGGCTAATATCTCAGCTTGATGTAAAGAATGACTTCATGTACAGGGATCTTGAGAAAGAGGTGTACATGATGCAGCGTCCTGGTACTCAATCGAGGGGTTATGTATATAGACTTCGTAAGGCCATCTATGCTCTGAAGTTGAGTTCATGAGCTTGGTTTGATAGGCTTACCATGGAGATCGGCTCTCTTGGTTTCCAAATGATGCTATCTTTGTCAAACGACGGCCTACTGGTATTGTGATATTCGTTCTATATGTTAATGATATGATTATGACTGATGATGATAAGGCAGACATTACAGAGACCAAGACCTTCCTTCAGAAGGCTTTTGTTACCAAGGATCTTGATTAGATTTGCTACTTTCTGGGCATACATACGACATGCACTACAGAGGGATTGCATTTATCACAACGGAAGACATCCTCGTAGAGGCATGGTTGCTTGGATGCAAACCATAAGATACACCGACAGAGGCACAGAGACATACTATCTCTCCTGATTCTAAGTTTGAGGATCCTTCACGATATAGAAGCATAATGGGTAAGCTACGTTATATTACTGTCACTATACCTGATATACCCGATTTGAACCCACTTAATGGTCTAGTGGTAGTACAGTGTGTCTACCACACAATAGACCAGGGTTCAAATCCCACTCTTGCAGGGGTTGCGTTAGGTAGTCGACGGCCAGCGTAAAAAATAGTCGAATCTTTCAACGTGGATTTGAGCAAGAATCCATGTAGCCGACCCTACTTATAGTGGGAGAAGGCTTAGCACTTTTTTATACCTGATATATCTTATGCGATCAGCCGAGCAAGCCAGCACATAGAGAAACCATGTTATAGCTATTGGGAGGAGGTTCTATTGACTCTCTGCTATCTAAAAGAATCTCCCATATGTGGCATATTATACAAGGCCAACGATCACACCAACATTGATGCATATGCCGATGCAGACTATGTCAGTTCTCCTGAAGATAGAAGATCCACTAGATGTAATGTTCCTAGGAAGCAGCCTTGTAACCTAGCGCAGTAAGAATCAAACCGTTGTGTCAAGGTCAAGTGCAAAGGAGAGTACAAGGCAATGGCCCAAGCCACGTGTGAAATCACCTAGCTAGTCTCCTTGGCATAAATTGATCTTCCTACAGTTACACATATTCCATTGTATTGCGATAACAAATCATCTACATATATGGCCAGTAATTCAACCTTTCATGAGCGCATCAAACATATCGAGGTCGACTGATATTTCATACGTGTTGTACGAGAAGGAAGAATATGCAGCCCACATATATCCATTGAGCTTCAACTTGCAGACATACTCACAAAGGCGCAGCCTAGAAAACGAGTCTCATGGCTTATATTGAAGTTGGGCATGATCGATAGATATGCTTCAACTTAAGGAGGATTGTTGGAGTTATTATATTTCAGCATGTATTTACTTCGTTGATTGCAAGGTTCAGGAAAGCGGTATGCGTATGCGTTCGGACTGGTCACCGAATACTGATTAAGCGGTATGCGGGGGCATATGCGGGGTATATGCGGTTCTAAGCGGTTTTCTAATTTTTAATTTAAAAATAAAAAAAATATCTATGAATAACATTACCACTGAAGTTATGTATCTAAGAGGAGTTAAAGAAGATCAAATAAAAACGGTTCATGTTAGATAGGTGTGCATATATACTTTTAATTGCCTCATATTTAATCACAAAAAACATTTACCATAAAAACTTTACATTATATGATTCGTAATAACAAAACTTCAATACACATACATGCACTACATGAGCAAAACTTCAATCGACATATATAAAAAATATTCGGCGATTCATTGCATATACTCGTGAAAATAATACATGAGAAAAACATAGAACATTTCATATACATAATGGTATAATGCATTGCAAGTGTATAGAAATACATGTCATATTCTAACAATTGAATGAAGAGGCAGAGTTACAGAATTAAGGGCCTGAATGAGAAGATTGAAAAGTTGGAGCTGCTGGAGCAGTATGCGGGGCATATGCGGGATATGCGGGGCATATGCGGGGCATATGCGGGCCATATATGCGGGGAGGGCGCATAATGCACTGATTCAAGTAATCGGTGCGGTCTGCACACCGCACGGGCATATGCGGCCGCATATGCGGCCCGTGCGGCCGATTTAGTGAACACTGGTTGATTGTATAATGCCTCTATAGGACATTTATGTAATTTCTCCTTTTGTTTGCTCTATAGGGTTTCATGCTATATAAGAAATCTTAGACAAATGGATAAACAATTCATCCGTTTTCAACTCTCTTATCCACAAGTCACTAGGAAGAGAACGAGAATAAGAGACAATAGTCCTCCCGACCTCAGAAAAAGGAGGAACGGCCACATTCCATCCAAACTATAAGCGACCAACCCTACTTACCACCACCTTAATATTATTTACACTACATTTGTAGTTCTACAATAAGACAAGAACCCTCATCATTAAAAGATATACTCAACAAAGGACAAATCTTACTGCAAGTACTGTAAGACGAGGCTCTTAATAAGCACCTCCAAGATAAGATTTAACACCAAATTATAAAGGCAAAAGTAAAAGGGCGCCTTGTTAGAGTTTCATAAAACATGCATTGGTAAACCCCGCAACCAAAGCTATCCTCGTAGCTTTTATAAAGGCAAAAGTAAAAGGGCACCTTGTTAGAGTTTCATAAAACATGCATTTGTAAAGCCCGCAACCAAAGCTATCCTCGTAGCTTTTGTACATGCAGGTTCCCTAACCTCATCTACAAAATGGCTTTAGAAGCACCAATCCCACAACATCTAGCCCCTACCTAAGGTTTTTCCTTATTTAGTCTAGTCTATGACCCCTGCCAAAGGTCTTCCCCAACTTTATTTCTGAAGAGGTCAATCTCCTCCTCGAGATGCACAACCATTAACTAGCGACCACATTCTTTATGACTGCTTCAACCCTGACCCTTCCAAGGTCACCTCAATCGTCAAAAGAGCGACCTCTACTTCCAAGTTACTTGTAAATTCGTTCGATGTCCATTTCAGGCTCCAATAATACACCCATCGTCTTCATTTTCTACCAAGTTGTGGTGGAGAATCAAACCATGCTCGTTGCTAGGAGTAACCCCATCGAATAGTTCTTCTTTTGCACGTACATGGTGATCATTTCATTGAAGTCGTGTTTTTTAAAGAAGGCCATCTATGGCCTTAAACAAAGTCCGGGATCCTGATTATAGAAGCTTTTAGATGTGTCGGAGAGGAATACTCGGAGTTTCGTACATATGGTGCAACCCATTCTTTTTTTAGAAGAAAAAGAGTGCAATCCCAAGCTCGGAACCCACCACAATTTTATCAAACCAAAGATATATTATAGGTACAAATTAACCAAACCTCGCCACACCCCCAAAATTACATGTCACTCCATAACACCAAAGCCCTGAAATGTCCAAACACCTTTTCACGCCGAAAAGGACGCCCACAAAAAATATTCCCATTTCTAGCACACCAAAAGCCCACATCGGAGCAAAGGGAGCCGCTGCATCGTACTGCGAGCTACCACAAGCCTCCCTAACCGATCTCCAGAACGACGAACCATACACGGAATGAAGCCAATGCATCACCGCTCGCTCCCATACAACAGCCGATGCAACGCAACCAAAGAAAAGATGATATGAGCCCTCCTGCTCCAAGCCACATCTATCGCACATTGTCTCCCCGGAACCTAGAAGCCTCGCCCTACGAACTTTCGAAAGCAATCAACCACGTCTCATCAACCACATGAACACCTTTATCCTCACTGGAACCTACTAGCCCAAATAATCATGTAATGCAGGCATTCTCCTCATGAACAACCCCACGTGCCCTAACAAAGCAACGATATGCCTTTTTTCACCGAGAAAGCCCCTTCCTTCCAAGCAAAGTGGTCTTTGTCCCTGCCAGGACCATCCACATCTGCCAGCTCTGCCAAAAGTTCCACGACCTCATCACATCTTTGGTTCGACAGAACGGAAGTGAAGGTCATACACGAAGCTCCCGCCGATCAAATCTCATGCACCTTAGCATATCTGACTCCCACAATGGCGAACAGGCATGGGTACCTCTCACAGATAGGACCCAGCCCCTGCCAATCATCCTCTCAGAATCGAAAGCATTGCCCATGGCCCAGCATTGGTCTCACGAGAGAAGTCAGATCCGTCATAACACTAGACATTCCCCTCCAAACCGACGAGGAGAGCCTGTGCACCTCTGCTCTCCAAGATCCCCCAATCCCATATATACTTTACATCACCCTGCAGACCAGATCATCTGACTCCCCCCATATCCTGAGAACCCACTTCGCCGCCAGCGCCTTATTCATCAACTCGAATTGCAGACACCACGACCTCCCTCCTTCAAGGCCATCACCACCTCCCAGCTCACCAGCTGCATTCCCCCACCTTCCTGTCACTCGTCTGACCAGAAGAAATGCTTCAACATCCCTTCCAGCCTCGGCCTCACTCCCACAGGCATCAACCTTGCCGACATTAAGAAAATCGACACATCAGAGATGGTGTGCTTCATGAGGATCAGCTTTCCCCATTAAAAAGAGTTCTCGACTCCCAACTTACCATCTTATTCTCTACTCTGCCAATCACCACCCTCTAATCCGCCACCCGCGGACGCCCAGCAACTAGAGGGAGCCCCAAGTTCCTGTCACTCGTCTGACCAGAAGAAATGCTTCATCATCCCTTCCAGCCTCTGCCTCACTCCCACAGGCATCAACCTTGTCGACATGAAGAAAATCGACACATCGGAGATGGTGTGCTTCATGAGGATCAGCTTTCCCCATTGAAAAGATTTCTCGACCCCCAACCTACCATCTTATTCTCTACTCTGCCAATCACCACCCTCTAATCCGCTACCCGCAGACGCCCAAGAACTAGAGGGAGCCCTAAGTACGTGGTCGGCAGAGATCCCCCCGGACATCTCAAAATCTGACAGAGGCCTTGGGCCTCCTCCTGTGCCATGCCAAATATGATTGCCATAGACATGTCCCTGTTCATTCTCATGCCTGATATCTCCCCAAATATATCCATAATCCATGCAACATTTCTCGTGTGCTCCGGGTCCTCATCAACGAACAAGATCGTGTCATCTATGTACTGCAGGATGGGTATGGAGGCGTCATCCCTCTTATACACCCCACAAAAGCCCTCCTCCATTGTCAGCCTCATCATGACAGTCAGCACATCCACCACAATCACAAATAAAAGCGGTGCTAGCGGGCACCCCTGACGAACCCCCGCTAAGGCTGAAAAAACCCCCCTCAGGC
Source organism: Ottelia alismoides (assembly GCA_037367405.1). Taxonomy (NCBI): domain Eukaryota; kingdom Viridiplantae; phylum Streptophyta; class Magnoliopsida; order Alismatales; family Hydrocharitaceae; genus Ottelia; species Ottelia alismoides. The sequence continues at coordinate 256,011 of JAZKJV010001241.1, forward strand.
CTGCCATTGACAAGCACCGCATACAATGTCGTTGTGATGCATCTCTTCATACAGCCAATCCATCTGTCAGGAAAACCTCTCTTAGCAATGACTGCCAAAGTAAGTGTCAATCAACACAGTCGCAAGCCTTTGAGAAATCCACCTTCCACAGTACCCCCTTATGCTTCTCCCTATTCCAATCCAACATCAACTTGAAAGCCAGCATCCAAGAATTTGCCATATGTCTATTGCAAGGCCTCAAATGTCGGATTTCGGTTTCGTTTCGGTAAGTCCAGAAAAGGAATTTCGGTGGAATTTCTGTGGAATTTCGGTGAAATGACCGGAAATTGGGAAAACGACTTGAAAACTCTTTTTTTTTAAAATTTAAGATTTGTAATGTTGTTTAATCAATAAAAGAGGCATAAATACAAGTTTTTTTGCTTATAATAAGATGTTATAATGTTCAGTACCTTAAAATAATGATTTCGGTCATCATATCAATGACCGTCCAGAGTGAAATTTCATATTTCAGTACACGGTTAAATTTTGGCATTCAATTTTTCTATCAATTCTCAAAAGAATAATAATACTTTTATTTAAAAATAAAACAAGAGACACACACAAACACGAATATTTTAACATGTATGCCAAAATAAATGCATAGTAGAGCTTGTGATCGTAAAATGTATGTTATACGAGACTTGGAATTTGGAAACTTGGCTCTCCAAAACTTATGTTAGGTTGTGAATTGTGACTAGTGAAGTTGTGAGATGGAATGAGAACATATACATTATATTTATTGGGATTAAATAGGACCCTTAATGGCCTTATTTATTACAATGGTGGTTGGAATAGTGGCTTATATTGCAATGGTGGTTGAAATAGTGACCTATAAATTTCATTTAGTGACCAAATAGTACCTATGAATATCAATAAGTGGCCTAGGCATGACATATGGTGACCTAGAACAATTTCAGTCGAAATGGACCGAAATGGACCGAAATGAACCGAAATTCCACCGAAATTCCACCGAAATCCGAGAAATCTGTGAACAATTTCCACCAAAATGGACCGAAATGGACCGAAATGACCGAAATGGCCGAAATTCGGCCGAAATTTCGGCCGAAATCCTGGAAACAGATATTATACATGGTTTCGATGTCGGTATCGCCACGAAACCGAATTTCGACCGAATTTCGGTCGAAATTCGCCGAAATTTAAGGCCATGGTCTATTGGGCACAAAGGTTGTCTTATCAGCTGAGATGATGCCCCCCAGGACTTTTCACAAGCGGTTCATCAGAACCTTGGCCACAAGAAGGTAGATCGCATTTGACAGAGAGATAGGTCTAAAGTCCTCCACACAAACGCCCCCCTCCCATTTGGGCAGCAAGAACAACAACGCCTTGTTGAGTCACTCAAATCACCAGTTATCACCCTCGAACACCCTTAGACCACCTCCTCCTTCAAACAATCCCAGAAGTCCCTAAAGAAGCAAACAGAAAATCCATCCGTCCCCGAGGCCCCGTCCGCATTTAGCTACCAAAGCGCTCGCATAGCTTCATCCTCCGAGATGGGCACCACCAGGCCCTCAGCCTCCTAGGTGGAAATACGCCCCACCCCCCTCCCATGCCACCCACACCCCGCCCCTCGAACCCTCTTGGAGAAAGCCACGAAATGTGCCCTGAGCCACCGACCAATCTCTGCCTCACTTGCCGCCTACACCACCCCCCACCACCTCAATGCTCCTAATGAAGTTCCGATGGCTTCTGGAACTGGCCATGGAGTGGAAAAAATGCATATTGTTCTCCCCATCCCTTAGCCAAGACTGTCTCAATTTTTGCCTCCATTCGACCTCCTTCTTCTTATCCTCGAGCTGCACTTGATTTAAACATGCGCACCTCTCCTCAATCTCGTGGTCCAACAAGTCCCTTGTGTCCTCCACCGCATCAACCTGAGTGATTACCTCTTGAGTCGCCTCCCTCACACTCTGCCTCTGCTCATGGTAGCACCTCTTGAATTCAATCAACCGCTTCCTCAACAGCCCCAACTTACAGGCCAGAACAGCCGAGGTCGGCCCTTCCAAACGTGTGCTCCTCCAAAACTCCACCATCATGTCACGGGAACCCTCCTCCAACAACCACGACCGCCTAAATCTGAAGAAAGATCTCGGTCTGATGCCCTCCCTAGAGGACCAAATGATCGACGTATGATCACGGTGTGCCCGGTGAAGAGCCTACACATGCGCCAAGGGGAACAGGCCAGCCACCTCCCGGGACACCAAGAACCGATCGATCCATGATCTGGATCTCGTGTTCCTCCAAGTATAGCAGCACCCAACAGCATCACAGATCTGCATGTACACCTCATTTATGAAGCTCAATAACTCCAACGACCCCACATCCACACCTCCCCGTAGATGAGGTATATCCTCTGGCCGCAGTGTCACGTTGAAATCTCCCCCAATAATCTAGGAATCGTCTGGATACCTCTCCCGGAGAAAACGCAAGTCATCACTCAACCCAGATATCTCATGGCCAGCATGCGGCCCATACACATTCTTCACCAACAGCTCAATTACGTTTGCCTTCCGCTGTAGGAGCACCGAGATAGAGTGACTCCCCATGCTCACATCCCCCGAGATCGAAGTTGTCCCTGCTCCAACCCACCGCCAGGCCACCTGAGGCCCCCGAAGCACCCAACATCCTCCACTCGCTCAAGCGAGAGCCACCCATCGACCCACAAATCTCATCAGCCCCCACAGAGATCTTTGTTTCTTGCAACAGCAGGATGTCCGCCCCCATTTCTGCACACAGCTCTCGGATCACCATTCTTTTCTCCACCCTCCCTGCACCCCTGATATTCCAATAGATGATTTTCATAAGTCCACCATAGCAACTCTCGACAGCGACACAACCCCCAAACTGTAGAAGTTTATTTTATGTTCTTGTATCTTTTATCTATTTCTCTTTTCGTTTATCTACCGTATGTAATTTGCTCATAGGCCTCTCCCTATATAAGAGAGTCTAGGGCTAAAGGAATAACCACAACTCTTATTTTTCCCAACATGGTATCAGAGCGGTGGTCCCAGACCGGAGCTCTCATATCAAACCCTAACCCTATTCCCTCCACCTTCAAGCCCCTCCCCCGCATGTCGTTCTTCCTCACGCGCCGCCCCCCCTTTGGTCGCGCGCCGCCCTTCGGCCGTGCTGCCCTTCGGTCGCGCTATTCGGCCACCCCGCGCCATCGTTTGGCCATGCCACGTATCGCCCTAGGCCTCCCGTGCCCTAGGGACCCTCCTACCCTAGGGTTCGGTCACCCCTAGGGTCCCTTCCCCGTGTGTTGTTGATGTCCCTAGGGCCCCGCCGCCCCTAGGGTTCGGTCGTTTTCTTACTAAGGGGTCCCTCGTCTGCGCTTCCAGGTTGATGGGTTTCGTTGTGTAAAGTCTACACATGCAACCAAACCCTGTAATGTCAATGTAGACCAAAGTTTATCTTGTTTATAACCATAGCCGTCTCCAGTCACAATGTCAGAAAGCAAGGTAGAGATCCCCACTACAGACGCCTTCAGAGGTCCTACGCCTATTATGAAGATGGATAGATCCAACTACGAGTTATGGACCATGCAGTTCATGAGCCTAATGAAATCAATGGGTACGAAACATATTCTTACCGAGGACGAGCCAACGGAGAAGACAAGGTTGTATGCCTCATGGGAGGTTGATAACGCATATGCTCAGGTTTGGTTGTCTGGTACTCTGATTCCAGGCATTGCTAATGATGTCTTGCACCAACCTACTGCCAAAGTCATGTGGGATATTCTTGCTGCCACGTATACCCAAACCAAGAATGAGACAAAAATTCTACAGATCCAGCATGACATCTTCACGATAAAGCAAAATGATCGACCCCTACATGCTCACTACACCGCAATGCGGGGAATATTTGAGAGGCTTCATAGCTTCATGCCTCTCACAGCTACTCTGGAGCAGTTGAAGACATATCGGAATGCCACGATGATGGGAGTTTGTCTAGCCTCTCTTGACTCAGTATGAGGCTGCTTCTTCTCATATTCTGGCGGATGCTACTATTCCTCTCATGGAGGAGGCTTTTTGGAGATTGAGCCGAATCAACGTCTCAAGCCCTGCTACTGTGCTAAATTCTTCTGCTATGGCGACCGCTCGCGGAAGAGGCAACCCATCTCAGTTTCGTGGACAAGGACCACGTGGTAGGGGTGGACGTGGTCGTGGATCACAGTGTACTTACTGTCAGCGGACTGGCCATACAAAAGATACATGCTACTCCAAGCATGGTTTCCCAGCATATGCCCGTGCAATAGAACAGATTCAGCATCAGGGTGCTACACCTGCATTAGATCCACGATATGATGAACTTGTGTCGCGATTGCGAGATATCATGCCTCCAACCATTACTCATTCACATGTTTTAGAGAGCAGCTTGGACGCTGCTACTACTGCAGAAGCTAATACCTCAGGTAGCGCTCATACTTCTACTTTCTACCAAGGTTCAGGTACCTCAGAATGGATTGTAGATTCAGGTGCCACACATCATTTTTGTGGAGATAGACACCAACTCACATCCTACAAGCAAGTTTCCCCACGAAGGGCAATCGTCATAGCAGATGGGACTCATTCTCCCATCACAAGACAAGGACAGATTGCCTTAACACCTTCTATGCAGTTGCAGAATGTGCATGCTCCTAATTTCTCAATGAATTTACTGTCAATTAGTCAGATTACTAAGGATTTACATTGTCGAGCGATATTTAACCCACCATCTCTTGTGTTTCAAGACATTCTTACGAGCAACGTGATTGGACATGGCCATGAGCAAGGCGGGTTGTATCGAGTGGTCCATATACCTTATGTTGGAGCATCATCTCATTCCGTTGGATATGTCTCTCCTTATCTATGGCATCTGCGCTTCGGTCATCTTCCGTTTCAGAAACTACGTTAAGTCCTTCCTTGAATTTCACCCCGCTCGTCGTTCAATGTGAAGCTTATCAGTTAGGGAAGCATCATCGGTTCGTCTTCCCTAGTCGTCAGAGTCGGAACAGTAGCTCTCCATTTGAGTTTTTTCATGTTGATATTTGGGGTCCAAGTCGTGTACACAAGGTTGCAAAAGTCGGTAGTCGGTAGTCGGTAGTCGGTCGATCGTGTCATTGACTAAGGATTAATCGGTAGTCGTATGACTAATCGGATTTAGTCGGACTTTAATCGGCTTTGAATTTTATGATTATTTTAAATATATAAATCAATTTTATACATTTATTTACATAGATTTTGTACATTTTTTACCATCATAATAAAATAAAAGAAGTAATTGAATTTAAATAAAACATTAAGCATATTATAATAAGTTTGCTTATAAAAAAAGCAAAACATTAAAAAAATATAGTATCTCCAAGCAAAAATAGGTCGACTAGTGTGCCTAGTCGGAATTAGTCGGTACTCGGTCGGCCACCCCACTGACTAGACTAGTCGGACCTACTAGTCGGACAAGTCGGGCGACTTTTACAACATTGCGTGTACCTGATCATCATGGATACAGGTTATATTTAGTTGCTATGGATGATTTTGGTCGTTTGTCTTGAGTCTTCCTGTTAATAAATCAGAAGCGGGCATCACTATTATGAATTTTATTAAAGAAGTGCAAAATGTGTTTTCTGTTTCTGTCAAAATTGTGCGAACTGATAATGCCCTTGAATTATGTACTCATACATTATCTCAATTTCTTTCATCCCATGGCATTCTTCATCAAACGTCTTGTGCTTACACGTCCCAACATAATGGTGTCACGGAGAGAAAACATCGTCACCTTCTTGATGTCACTCATACACTTCTTATCCAGAGTTGTGCTCCGCACTCGTTATAGGGCGATGCGGTTCTCACTGCATGTTACCTCATTGACTGCATGCCCTCTTTTGTGTTAGGGGAGAAGATACATTTCTCCCTCGTCTTTCCGAACAAGGAGTTGTTCTCCCTTACTCCTCTTGTCTTTGGGTCCGTTGCATTCGTTCACCAATTGTTAGGGATTGACAAGCTCTCTCCTAGGGCTGTCAAATGTGTTTTTGTCGAGTATTCAAGGACTTAAAAGGGGCACCGTTGCTATGATCCGTTACGTCGAAGATATTATGTCAGTGCAGATGTCACATTTTTTGAGTCAGTCATGTTTTTCTCTCCTACAGGTGACAGGTTGGTGCCATCAAATGCAGCTAATGAGATCTATATTCCTCCCCCACCCATGTATGCACCACAACAAGCTCCTATACCTCTGCCACCATCTCCACTACAATCACCTCCACCACCATCCCCACCACCGCCACCACCTCCCATTTCGTTGGTTCCTCCTCTACCACATCACTACAGTCGACGGCCAGCCCCTGCTCATGATCATGGCCAATCATCAAGCATGCCCCAGGTTTGTTCTGAATCTCTGATAACATAAATTCTAATGATGGGACTGATGGTATTTCTTAGCAGGAGCAGGTCGGGGATGACACGGATAGTGGTACAGCTGATGCAGAACTCGATTCACCCATTACGCTAAGAAAGCAGAAGAGGTCATGTGCTTCATATCCGATTGCCTCTCATGCTACCTTTGAGCGTCTAGCAGGAGACTTCAGGAGGTTTGCAGTTGCTTTATTCGCTGTGAACATTCCACGGACTCACCAGAAGGCATTAGTTGATAGTAGATGACGTCTGGCTATGGAGGAAGAGATGGCCGCCCTTCAGTCGAGAGGTACTTGGAGCCGTGTTCCAGCTCCTACTGGGGCTTCTATTGTAAGTTGCAAATGGGTTTTTACGGTGAAACAAAATGCATATGGCAGTATTAATAGGTACAAGGCTCGACTGGTGGCTCGGGGCTTTACTCAGATGTACGGGGTAGATTATCTTGACACGTTTTCTCTTGTTGCTCGTCATTCTACCCTACGGATCCTTTTATCTGTTGTTGTGATTCGAGATTGGCTCATGTTTCAATTGGATGTCAAATATGCCTTTTTATATGGTGATTTTCAGGAGGAAGTTTACATGCAGCAGCCACCTGGGTTTACAGCTGAGGGGGAGTGTGTACAGGTGTGCAGACTTTATAAGGCAATCTATGGCCTAAAGCAGAGCCCGAGAGCTTGGTTTCAGAAGCTCTCAAATTTGTTTGAGAAGCAAAGGTTTAAAAGGTTGAATGCAGATCATTCTCTATTGTACAGAGGACATCCAGAGGTATGACAGTCATTATAAAGTATGTTGACGATATACTTATTACAGGAGATGATATATAGGGAATAAAAAGAGCAAAAGAATTCTTGAGCCATGAATTCGTTACCAATGATCTAGGAGTACTTGGATATTTTCTGGGATTTGAGTCGGTTAGAAATGAACAAGGACTTGTGATGACTCAGAGAAAATATATCACTGACTTGCTAAGTGACACAGGTATGCTTGGATGTCGACCTGCTTCTACACCATGAAGATGCATGATGATGATACTGAGGAGGTTGACAGGAGGAGATACAGGGAACTGGTATGGAGGCTTCTTTATGTTACTACTACCAGACCAGATATTTCATTTGTAGTAAATAAATTGAGCCAGTTCATGGAGCAACTTCGTTGGGTACACATGGATGCTATAAATATGATACTAAGGTATCTAAAGTCATCTCCACGTGCAAGATTGTTGTTTAGGAAGGAGGGCACTATTACTATCTCAGCATGCGCAGATGCAGACTATGCAGGGTGCCCACAGGACAGGAAGCCTACATCAGGCTTTGCTCTATTGGTTGGGGAGTCACTTGTCTCATGGAAGAGTAAGAAGCAAACAGTAGTTGTGAGATCCAGCGCTGAATCGGAGTATGCAGAAGTAATGTGGGTTAGCGCGGTTCTGACAGATCTACATATAGATATTCGTCTTCCCATGTCGCTAAAATGCAACAATCAGGCTGCATTAGTCATTGCAAATAACCATGGCCTCAAATTCCAGCGAAATTCGGCCGAATTTCTGTCGAATATCGATATCAAGTTGAAACCGAAATTCGACCGAAATGATCGAAATGACCGAAATATGAGGGTCCTAGTACAAAAAATGACCGAAATGACCGAAATTTCGGTCGAAATTCCATCGAAATTCTGTATTGCTCGATACCGAAATGGTGACCGAAACCGACATTTAAGGCCTTGCAAATAACCCTGCATTTCACGAAAAGACAAAGCATATCGAGGTTGATTGCCATTATATCCGTGATATGATCCAGAAAGGCTTCATTTCTACAAACCATGTCAGCTCAGGAGACCAAACGGCAGACATTCTTACCAAAGCTTTGCTTCGGAGTCCCTTCCATAAGTGCTTGTCCAAGATGAGCATGATAGATATCTATGCTCCATCTTGAGGGGGAGTGTAGAAGTTTATTTTATGTTCTTATATCTTTTATCTATTTCTCCTTTCGTTTGTCTACCGTATGTAATTTGCCCATAGGCCTCTCCCTATAAGAGAATCTAGGGCTCAAGGAATAAACACAACTCTTATTTTTCCCAACATAGACAGTTCAGCAGAGCATGGCTCGCGTCCACATCCCTGTTGCCCCCCCACTACTGCTGACAGGTGGCTCAACCTCTGCCGTGTCTGCCACCACGCCTGCTGGCTCTCCCACACGTCCAATCGGGTCCTCCTCCCCTAATACCGATGCTCACGACCTCGCATCCTAGCTCATAGCCTCGTACAATAACTCCAACAACGCCACATCCGTACCTCCCCGTAGACGAGGTCTATCCTCTAGACGCAGCATCACATTGAAATCTCCCTCAATAATTCAAGCGTCGTCCGGGTACCTCTCCTAGAGCAAACGCAACTCATCACTCAACCCAGACATCTCTTGGCCAGCCTGCGGCCCATACACATTTGTCACCAACAGCTTAATCTCGTCTATCTTCCGTTGTAGGAGCACTGAGATAGAGTGACTCCCGATGCTCACATCCCCCCTGAAATCAAAGATGTCCCTGCTCCAGCCCATCGCCAGGCCACCCAAGTCCCCTGAAGCATCCAATGCCCTCCACTCGCTCAGGTGAGAGCCACCCATCGACCCATGAATCTCATTAAACCTCACAGAGATCTTTATTTCTTGCAGCAGCAGGATGACTGCCCCCATTTCCGCACACAGCTCTCGGATCACCATTCTTTTTCTGCCCACCCATACCCCTGACATTCCAAGAGATGATCTTCATAAGTCCACCAGAGTAACTCTCAACGATGGCACCACCCCCAGACAGTTCAGCAGAGCATGGCTCGCGTCCACATCCCGTTGCCCCCCACTACTACCGACCAATGGCTCAACCCCTGCCACGTTCGTCACCACACCTCTCGGCTCTCCCACACGTCCAACCGAGTCCTCCCCTCGAGACCGATGCTCGCAACCCCACAGATGGCAACTACCCATTCTTATCCTCCATTGTTGTCTTCACCTAACATAATCCAAGAACCTAAGAATTTTCAGACTTTATCAGACTGATGTTGTCTACTAACAGGTGATTATGATGAAACATATAGTTCAAAAGTGCTTACTTTTCCGACTATTCTCAGTAAAAAAACACACAATCCCTAATGCACCATCCTTGGTTCACCTTGGTATTAGTCACAGACATGTTACAGAGGGATCATCGACAGTATACATCTATGCTTCTTATGTCCAGACTCCTCTTCGATCCCAGTGGAAGAGAGCTATGGAGGAGGAGATGGCGACTCTATATCCAAGGGAATGTGGACCTTGGTAAACCAACAGCTAGTTGCAAGGTGGTTGGATTCAAGTGGGTTTTCATTAAAGCACATACCAAACATAGCCATTGCTAAGAATAAGGCTAGATTGGTTACGTGAGAGTTCATCTATATATAGGGTTGAATTCTTTGACATTTTTATCTATTGGCTCATCTCTCAAATCTCCAAATTCTCCTCTTTATGGTCATGCACATTGGCTAGTCTTTAGCAATTGGATGTAAAGAATGCATTTCTATTGGAAGAGGTGGTATATATGCAGCATTCAAGTTTTGAGCTTCAAAGGAGTGACAGAAGGCATGTTCTTCCTCTATGACCTTAAGCGAGGTCCCAAAGCTTGATTTCAAAAGAACTTAGAAATTTCAGAGAGCGAGGACAATGCCAAGGTATCATGTGATCACTCTCTCTTTACCAAGTTGATTAAGAGAGGTACAGTTGCCATGATGGTCAAAGTTAACGACATTGTTCCAACATGTGAATGAGAAAGGGATCGTGGAGATGAAGAAGATGCTAATTGATCACTTCGCGATCCAGAATTTGGGACAGTTGAGGCAGTTCCTTGTCCTGGAGGTAGCTCGCAACAAGAGAAAGTAATCAGTGGATCTACCGTAGTTTACGGTGTTAGGTGCCAAACCAACTCAAATTGTTGTCCACGACTCTACAATATGAGCAATACAAGTTGGTTAATCATTTTTTTGTCACAGGCTAGTGTAGTTGTTTTTCTACCTCACTATCACCTGACCAAAGTATTTCTCTAATAGTGGAAATTCTTAACTAATTCATGAGTAAGCCATCACAAGTCCTCTTAAAAATGCCACCATGAATAATATCAAAGTACATCATGGCAGTCCCATGAAAAAAGCTCTTCTTTACTATAGGCACATTAAGGAACCTTATTATATAGAAGAAAGAAATATGCAATAGTCTCTCTAGTGTTGAGAGAATTATTAAGCATAGCTCAAGCAGCAAAGATGTAATATGTATTGTATGCTGAAATATTAGTATACGTCTTTTAAAAAAGTCAACCAAAAAAGAAAATAAAATAAGGTACCGGTTTAATTATAATATATAATGAGCCTCAAAAAAATTATAATATATAAAATATGAGATAAAAAGATAGGTAGTAAATACTTACTCCACTGTGCATAATATCTAGAAGTTTTGGGATGGTTCAATGCATTGCATATGCTACTCATATAAGTATCCTACAATGCCCATGTGTCAATAATAATTGTCGGAGTATTTGGTTGTGTGTCAGTTGAGTTGTAGATAGATAAATGGATACCACCAGGATCCATTTACCCCATCCATACGTTTAGTCCGCATATACCAGTGGTGGGACTTGAAGGCTCTGTGGAGGCTATATAAGGAGCTCCAGACCTCATGTATCAAAGTGAGAAAAAGGAATGCAATATCCGCCCCTTTGAGGGCTTCTCCTGTGGTTTCATCCCGCTCCTTAGGGAGTAGGGTTCCACGTTAAATCTTGTGTTCATCATGTTTAATCTTTTTCTCTTATTGCCGCTTCCACATTCATATTTTCTAACATGGTATCAGAGCGGGTCGATTCTTGAGGATTCTAAGTTCTTTATTTTTGTTCGAGGATTTTATAATAGTTCGTTATTTATTCGATATTCGGTTCTTGATTATTGTTGATTTCTCGTGAAGATCAGTTCATGATCGTCATCGACAAGAAGGTTCATGTCGTGTTCTAGCCGTGTTCTGTCCAAGTTCTAGGCCGCATATGATGGCGATATTCAGATCTGCATCGGCATCCTGCCCATCGCATCGTCCCACGCAGCAGGCAGGATTTGAAACCCTAATCCTGAACTTCTTCATATCCTCTAGGCGATCCTCCTGGAGCGGCAGCTCCAAGCAACACACACGAGCAGCACACCTCCTCGCACGGTCTCCTATGCGTGAGCATCATCGAACCCGAGGTGACGCACTCCCCGTGCTCCTGAGGCAGTTGTGATCCCCCACGATGGCTGCGGTTCCGATTCCTGCAGCAGGCGGCGAGCCCCGCCTTCCTTGCTCTCCTCGTGATGGCTCGTTCTCCTTGCGATGGCGGCCCTCCGAGCGACTTCAGAGGCGGTACCCCTTTATTCCAGACCCTGGTTCAGCAGGCGCAGAGGCGTGTCTCCCTTCTTCAGCTCTAGCAGGCGACGCAAACCTCTCCAGGCCGCATCGCGAGCAGCGGTGGAGAACCCCCAATCCTTTGGCGGCGTGAGACGAGACCCCAACATGGGGGGCGGCGACTTTGAGAGAGGTTCCCAATCGTGGGACCCCTAGGGTCCGATTTTTAAAAAAAAAAGGAGATTTTTGGGGGCTGCTTATTTGGGCCCAAAGTGGGCATTAGTTTAAAAAAATTGATGAGCCCAGTTTGGGCTGCAGCTTATAAAAAAAGGGGTTGCAAGTATTAAAAAGAATTGAAAAGGCGCGTACAATAAAAGGCCGTACGCAAATATTTGCAAAAAAAAGGGAGAAAGCTGAGAAAAAAGATTGAACGGCTTTAAAAAAATCCAAGGCGGCTATTAAAAAAATTTACGAAAAGCTGCAAGTTAATGTTTTCCCCCGATTTATTGTCTTCTCCCAACTTGGTTAACGATTGTCAATCCGGAATGGATGGGAGAAAGGGGGAGTATATGTAGAGTCGCAGGTATGTTGTAGATTCAGATGTCAGATTCCAGACCAGCCAGATTTCCAGACTCTACAGTTGACAGATATTCTGACTCGACTTCATATGTTTCTGAGCTTTCAGGTTTCAGACACGCACATGTATGCGGTCTTTTCATATGTGCACGTGTATGCCATCATTTCTCGTGGTCCCCATCATTCTGCTTGTTTTATCGGCCAGAGTTTTTATGCAAGCCATAGGGACTTCATAGTAGAAGACCATTCCCTATGCCATGTGGGCAAGGGTTTTCATGTGGTTTCATAGGGACTCCAGAGTAGAGGATCATTCTCTGTGCCAGATGGGAGAGACCCAATTCTCCGACGAGGAGACTTTTCAGACTCCATTCTCCAGCGATCGTGGACTCCGACGAGGTTTGCACTTCCACGGCCTTTTCAGTTCAGTCCTTTTCAGAGATGGAGCAGTTGTCCACATTGTTGTGGCAGGCTAGAATACTCCGACGAGGAGACTCATTTCAGTTGCAGTGACTCTGACAGACACAGTACAGAGCACATGCTCTCCGACGAGGAGATTCAGTTGACTTACACTCCAATCCATTCGTCCTCCTCACCTGCACGGCACGAGACGCAACGTCCTCGACAGCAGCCGACAATTGTGCGCATTGAGTTGATATTGTCCGTACTGTCATGTATTGTGAATTGAATTTCTTTTGTTTGTCCTAGCTAAGCATTGCATGCTCCAGCTTGTAGGGGAGTGTTGGAGTATTTGGTTGTGCGCCAATTGAGTTGTAGATGGGTAAATAGATACCACCAGGATCCATTTACCGCATCCATATGTTTAGTCCCACATCTACTAGTGGTGAGACTTGGAGGCTCTGTGGAGGCTATATAAGGAGCCCCATACCTCCTATATCAGAATAAGAAAAAGGAATGCAATATCCGCCCCGTTGAGGGCTTCTCCTGTGGTTTCGTCCCGCTCCTTAGAGAGTAGGGTTCCACGTGTAAATCTCGTGTTCATCATGTTTACTTTTTCTCTGATTGCCGCTTTCATATTTTCTAACAATAATAAATATTGCATGACATAAAAAGGTACAGTTTGGTTTCATGTTTAGACCCTTTTTCACCAGGGGACACGTCTAAAGCAAGGGTGTCACTGAGGAGGCGGTCGGGGGGTTAAGTGGGAGTAGATTTACCCTTTAAGGGGGGCTCGGAGAGGAACCTACAAAACCTAATCAAATATGCATGCATTATTTGACTCTGATTTTAGTAAGAGACCATTCGGGACATGTCCACACAGGAGCATATTTATATATAATGAGACCTAGGACACACTAGTCAATGTATCTAAGTACTACAATATGCATATACCAATTGTAGTCATCTGGATGCTTGCTCATTTTGATGCAGATTATGCCACTACCCCGTAACATATAAACAACTATTAGAGGGAATCTTCCTACTATTAGAGGAAATCTAGTTACCTAAAGGAGCAAGATGCAGAATGTCGTCACTATATCTAGTGCAGACTCAGAATATCTATGGTCTAAATCACTTCTGAGATTAGTTGGCTTATAAATAATATAGGGGAATTTGGACTTCCAACCACGAAACCTATGCCTATATACTTGTCGACCCCTTAGGATCCGGGTACCCGTTTACAACAAAATTCGCAATATTTTATTCACATGAGATCACACAAGTCGCAGAAAAACAAAGAAAATTTTCGCGCAATTATGACATTAATTTCCATCACATAACCACAAAGTAAAAGCGATAAATGGCACCAAAATTTCTTTTCATTAATATTCATATCAATTTACAAAATGTATAAAGATCTTCCATTTTACAACATATATCCCAAAGTGTGATACAAAAGAGATAGCATTTATATCACTATTTGAACAAAAACTGAGACAAAGTAATTCATACCGTCTAGTGTATACTCTGTCTCCAGAAGCATGTATAGCTACTGAGCTGCTACTAAACTGCAGGTTGTTTGCCTGCCAAACACGTTAGGAAAGAAGAGGCGTCAGCAATTGCTGGTACCTCCCAAAAACTTATAAAAATAACTAGACATTTAATATGTGCAAAAACAAGCAAGTAGAAAGGTGGAAAGTAAAGTCTACATCTACTTGCGTAAGTAAAAATATTTTTCAGGCTATTTGTAAGCATCTCAAAATGTTTGTCCCATAACCCAACATTTCCCACTTGTAACATATTTATATAGTAGTTGAGTATTCATGAGTGTATGAGTGTAAGCACATATATCATTTTCTTTAGAGATCACATTGGTGAGTGATAATGGAAAAGTTAAGATTGGAAAGATCTCTTAATTTATTTGAATTCTTAGATAGAGAGAATAGTCATTTCCTACTAATCACAACTTTTGATCGTAACTTCTCCAAATTCTTAATTTCAATGTCTCAGATATAACTCCAGATGATGTAGATGTAGATATAGATGATCTAGATATAGAATCGCCAAGTCTGTTGGCGAAGTAAACTCAAGCGGTGAAGAAGCCTACAAATGGCTCTTCCGTCTCGCCCTCTAATTGGAAGTGTGGTCCAATAGAGGGATAGGTCTACTCCCAAACTACGCCACTGAGACGGGTGAGAGAGACTCCCTAGAAAAGTCGCTCTAGAAACCTGCCCGACTAGTACGGGCGAACGAGCTCGTACGTAAAATTGAAAACCAAGGATCCCCCGCCTGGGTATCCTAAAACAACGGGTCAGCGGAATGGTCTAAAGTCGGGATCCCAACGAGGCGTAAAAACACTGCGAGCTCGCGTAAAAACTGAAGAGGGACTGGGATCCTAGACCCGCGCACTTGGCGGCCGCTGCCCTAACTGGGCTTCCTTTCCTCCGCCCAGTTGAGGGTCACCGCGCCCTCGCACAGTCAGGTGTAAGAGTCATCATGACTGGCACTATTATTTAAATATTATCATTTGTTCTCATGGAATTGATGATCTAATATCCAATACTTGCCATTTAGATTTCTACAAAAAGGATCGATCAAAGATTGAATCTATCAAGATCCCCATATTGACATCTACATTCAAGTTCGTAACTCTGATACATAACTCCTAGTGCAAAATTTCCTACTTTATAATTGTCATGGCTTCCTTACGTGAGTTATGCTCCCACAACAGTCCATGAGAAGCCGTTTTAAAGGAACAGTCACGATTGAGATTCTAAATAATGCACAATTAAAAAATGATTGGCATATCTATTTATGTCAAATAACTGTAGATTCAATGCTCCAGATCTTTTTACTTTTCCCACGTAAAAGAAAATATGATCTAGCTTATATACCAATAGTTGATACACGATATTTCACCTATTATGCGGACATCTAAAAAAAATTTATTTTTATTTTTTTTGCTCGATCTACCTAGCTTAAAAAAAGCCGAGGCGGTTCAGCGCGGTCGTATTGTACAGTTTAAGTTCGTTTTGCAGAATCGAGGACATCCATATGACATTCATATGTGCCTTTAGTTCTAATAGTATCAATATTAAAGAACACTTAATTCGTAATTAGAAGTCATAACCATCTTCAAAATCCTGTATGAACAAAATTTTGAATGAAATCTAGCTTATTAGTTCCTCATTCACTGCTTCATTTATTCCCATGATATAGCTTATTAGTTCCTCATTCACTGCTTCATTTATTCTCATGATATAAATTTATCTTAGGCATAACACATTGATCTGTATAGCAAATAATTTAAGGTATTGATCTGTATAGCAAATAATTTAAGGTAGCAGATTCTGTGTCGTTAAATCTAAGTCTATTCACTCAACATCAAAGAAGAGGTCTCTGAACTCTTTTTACTCTAAATCTTATATAACTTGATTTCATTTTTAAATGTCAACTGGACTCCCATTGAATAATACTTAATGAATTTTAGGTTAGAAAGCAGAAAGTCATGGCATAATGGTAGATTTGTTTGATCCAATATCCCCTATTGGTTATTAAAAAGAAAGAAAGAGTTGATGCAGAAATCTATTGTATTATATCTCTACTTGTCAAGAATATTATCTTCTAATTTGTGAGCTTGAATACTATACAAATTATATTTCAATATACAAAAATTTAGGGCTAGAACAGACAGTAATCAATTTATATTTTTTAAAAAAAAAATCTTTTGACTTAAGTCTGTGTATAAACATGCATCGAACTCCCATATTTGTTAATCACAAACTTTGAGATTTGTAGAAAAGAGAAGCAAAATAGATGTCATCAAAAGTAGGGTTTGATAATACATGTATGGCAGCAAAAGAGAGGAAGAGGATTGTACCAAATGAGAAAATCCTCAAGAGCCTTCCACCGGTGGAGATGGACAGCAGCTTCTTGCTGTACAAGGAGTAATAACAACACTCTTGAAGAGAAGCAGCTCCCCAGTGGCTTCAGGCTTTGATTTGCTCGGAAGGAGTGGTTGTGCTGCTCAAATGGGTTCCAGGGGCTTCAGCTACAGCATGCAGCAGATTTTTGGAGCAAAAGAAATGGAGCTTTGTTGGGGAGAAAGGAAATGGAGATTAAGAAAGAGGAGAAGAGAAGTTTACGGCTGGAATGGGAGAGACTTTTGGGAATAGAACAAGGAGAAGGGTTGAATATATAGAGAGGAAAAAGGTTTGATCTTTAGCCAAGTGGAGAAATAAGGACAACCAGCTGTCCTGAGAAAGTACTGTAGCAAAAAAAAAGAATTTTAAATGATGTATTTTTTTTACCACAGTCTGTTACCGTTTGCTTTAAGATTAAATTTTTATATTATTTTTATTTTTTTCATTTTCTCTCTTGAATCACTTACTTAAAGTTGACCATACGCGCACATCGGAACTCGGATTTCGACGCGTAATATCCTAATTTGATCGTCTCTGAACGACGATCAATATGAGTATAATATTGATATACTTTCGGTCGAGTTTTGAATACCCGAAATTTTCGGATACGGTTTTTGTTTAAGATTAAATTTTATGATTTAAAAATATCAAACGACCTCCGATTGACGAACGGTCGATTCCGTTGGTCTTGTATCGTCGAATCGGATCTAATGATGGTCTCAGTTTGTTTTGCGGTTTCTGAATTTGCATCGCGGCTTTTTCACGGCGCGTATTACGAAGCGACCGATTTTTGGTCGATTTCACCCGAACAACTTTTGATTCACTACCAATTGATCGTTTTAGGTTGGTTAGTATTGACCAACAACTTTATTGGGTTATTCGGACCTTATTCGGGTCGAGTTCGGGTTTGTAGAAACCCGGATGTTACAATACTGCACAAGAAATCTACTAACTAGTGAAGAGCAGCCAAAATATCTACTGTAGACTCAGAATAACTGGTTATGCGCTTCTAAGGTTCGCAGACTTATAAATAATATAGGGGAATTTGGACTTCCAACCAAGGTTCCCATTCCTGCACAAGAAATCTACTAACTAAATTACTTCCAACCCAATATTCCATGAGCATAACAAGCATACTAAGGGGGCTAATATTTTATCAAGGACGCAATACGGCAATGGAAGATTAGTACTTCTCATATCTTCTTAGAGGAACTTGCAAACGTTTTCATAAAAGCACTTGCCAGAAAGCATCATTCTTTTCTTACTTCCAAGTTGGACATGGTTGATGCATAAGCGCCAAGTTAAGGAGAGCAATGAGAGGGAATTCTATGTTTGACATTTCTTTTCGTCTGAACTATTTATGTAATCTTCCAATCAGCCATGATATTGCACCCTTTAATATACGAGAATCATATGTTCTCATAATATATAAGTCACGTATTGCTTCTAACAATCATATTTTAAGCCATTTCTGCTTCAGATTATTTCCCTGATACATCGATTTACACAATGTTCAACAGCAAGATCTTCAACAGCAAGATCTTGAACTCCATAAGGTTGTGGGTGATAAATAACTAGGTTGAACATCTGACCCAAACAATAAAGAACAACCATTAATTCTAGGCCCGTTAAATCATATGGTTCAGGTACCAAACCCAATCCAACAACTTCTCTACATAGGTTTGCATAGGCACCAGAATAGTTTTAGATGTGGGCATGGGTTACCAAAGGTTGTGAGCATCTTCCATCTTATCTGATTGGCCATCCAAACCTCGAAGCCACATTTCCTTCTTCAGCTCGTTGAAAACCCTTTATTTCACTCACCCTTCCATCCTCGAATGGTTGAACACACCCTATCTCCCATCCACTCTTCATTCTAATGGGTTTTATGTATCCATGTGGTTTCGTCAAGTTCAAAAACGTATATTGTGAATGCATACTAACATCATGCCGATGATAACGGGAAATCATGCCAAAACAACCTAAAAGGATGAAATTAGTAAATTTTAAAGATAAAGACTCTGTAATGTATCCTAAATACATAAGTAATATAAACTTATTATTGTTTAGATGATAAATTTATTACTTTGTATTCAAGGACCTGGGTAAACTAAAAAGGTAACATTGAATTCCTATTAGCATGCTGATAATCATGAGTATTAGTAATATTATTATACTGACATGAAAAAACTTAAAATATTCTTGAAAAAAAAACAAAAGAAAAAACATACTAAAGCAAAAATGCATAATTCAGCGTTCAGCCCAACAATGTTCAGGAAATCGTCGCACGACCGCATATGCCCGTGTGACATGCAGACCGAACGGCTTTCATGAATCGGTGCACTATGCGCCCTAAGCGCATATGCGGCACGCATATGCCCCCACATGCACTGCATACAGCTCCAGGCTCCAGCAGCTTGGTGGTTCAGCCTCCAGCAACCCCAACTCTCCAATCCTCTCATTCGGGTGCTTACATATGTAGCTCCGCCTCTTCCTCCATTCAGTTATAAGTATACGCAATGCATTTGTATACAGTCGCAATGCATTATGTATCATGTATTGTTTTCGTGAATATATGCCATGTCTCGCGTGATATTTTGATATATATCGATTGATGTTCGCACATGTATTGCAAAACTGCATATATGTGTATTGAAGTTTCGTATTATTAGTCATCTTATATGTAAAATTTTGATGGTTAAATGTTATTTGCTATTAAATGATAGGCAATTAATGGCATCTACTCTGAATCGTTTTTCTTAAATCTTCTTTAACTCCACTTTGATACATAAATTTAGTATTAATATTACTTATAGATATTTATTTTAAGACTAAAAATTAGAAAACGGTACAGAACCGCATATACCCAGCATATGACCCCACATATCTCTTATTCAGTATTCGATAACCTATCCGAACGCATACACATACAGCTTTCCTGAACCTTGATCCCTAGAATGAATGATGTGCATGTGTATAATTGATTGCATGCTATCTTGGTCGAGTAATCAAATATTCCCAACAATTTTCACGTGTCATGTATAAATGGATGCTTTTATAGTCCATGACAATTTGTTTATGCTCTTGGTCAAAATTAGTATGGAGCATTCAATGTAGATATCTACTCTCATCGGCATATATATTGGCATGAATTCTCAATGTTTCATTAGATTATGTTCAAGATGAGAATGTTAATGGGGAGCGACAACCTCATGAAGCGGGTGAAACTTGTAATGGTTGAGCATATGGAGGTTGTGGTGATGGTGGTGGGGCATGTTGAACAACTTGAAAAATAATCAAGACAAAAACTTATCATTTCCCAACTCATGTCTTGTTGTAGCTTGAATAATATTCTTCTATTCCACTAGCACCATCATGATCACAATCATTCCATATGAAGAAGGGTAGAGGAAGAGCAAATGTTCCTCTAGAAATAACTAAGGAAAAATACCATTGCCATCATATAATGATTCTTGGAAATCTAAATAGGATTGTTGATTATGAGAATTTAAATCATAAAAAGGGTGATGAGGATGCGCAATTGCCCATTTCAACACTAAGAGATCTCATATACAAAATCAAGTCCTTTACATAATTCACATAGAACTCAATCCGAAGATCATCATACCCAAAAGGCCCACACCCATAGGTTTCTTGAGCTCTTAACTTTAAATGTAATCTCTGTGTGCATTTCTATGCCGCTCCATAGATTCTCTTCCAGCTTCCAACATTTGATTATCAATTGGCGATAGTCACATGCCATAACAATCAGAATCTGCATGCACACTACCATTGCTCGCATATGTAATTGCCTCACCATCTTTTGACCTAGATAAAGAGCGTAAAGGATTATCCAAGACATGCATTAGGCTCCAACGACAAGGCGCTCAACTAATACGAGGAAGGCATTCTAAGGTGCTATGGCCGTAAAATGCGCATAAGGCATTTTCCAAGGCGTTTGAAGCTCTAAATGGGTCATGTGCATAATGTCATTAAAAGATTGAGCCCCTCATCCAAACTCCTATTATACCATTTAGCCAACAAGGGATATATTTCTCTCTTGATGGTGCAAGAATAATAAGACTAGGGATGATTATTAGCTCTCTAATAAGGTTTATATATATTATATAGTGCCTACTTACAAACAAATCCCCTAAATGGATGGATCCAATAATCCGAATACAAATAAGACTTGCAAATTGAATTCTATCTCAAGGGCATTACCCCTTCCCTACCTCCCAACACCAGTCTCGCTAACCAAGAAATGAGAAACCCGCCTTAAATGGAGGACATCACCTACCAACATTTAAAAGAGGTTTTATAATGAGCTTTGCAATATTTAATGATAGACAGTCGAGCTAGGAGTTAAGGCAACTCAACAAATGAAATGACACAGAATTCGATATTGGAGACGCTAGATGAAATAAATCTTGTTCATATAGAATGAAAACTCGTGTGATTATTAAATGTAGGTAGAATTTGTACTAATAATTCTGTTTAAGTGACTTTAGTATGTTTCTTTATGTTCGTGTGTTCTAATCTAGCACCAGAACTAGCATTTGCTCCTCTATGACATTGAAGAGTTACACTAAATCCCTTTTATTGCTTTAACTATATAGAAATTTGTGTTATAATAAAGTTTTATTATATTTAAATGCAATAACTTGGTTAAAATATATATTTCTTCCTCATCTTGTCAAAACCCCCATCATCCCCGCTTGACACCCATTTATTTTCCTTTGCTCATCAGAATCACTACACGACCACATCCCCTCTTCATTCTTCGATTCATCAAAACCCCTTCATTATGCATTCCATCTCCCATCCTCAGCTCATCAAAACCATTCCATTTTACATTTACTCTCCCTTACTCGACTTGGTGAAACAGCGCTATCTCCACTTAACACTTGCTTTCCCTTCCTCAATTCATGAAAACCATGATAACCACCCCATCCCCACTTTTCACCATCTTCCTTTCTCACTGGCCAAAAAATATTGCATCATGCATCTCCTCTCCCTCCCTTGATTGACCAAAGCTTCTCCATCCACACTCAACATCTCCTTGTCCTCCCTTGGCTCAACAAAGCCCCTCCATCACCTATCAGGTCTTTTGTCCTCAACCAGTTGAAATCTACCATCCCTACTTGACACTTTTTCTATGTATCTCAGCTCATTGAAACCCATCAAATCTAATTTGCAACATCTTTTCTTTACTTCAATTCCTTAAATACGAGGATAGGATTTAAAATGTCGAGAATAGAGAGCCTCGGATATGTAGAGGGAGAAAAGATGGGACAATATGGATACACATGGGTATCAACTCTACAAAATACAACCGGGTATCACTTGGACAGATATCTATTACCAGGAATCATGCATGTTACACAAATTAGTTCAGTTTACATAATAATGGATTTGATACATGATCCATGCTCACCTCAACCATAATTCAGTCTACACAAAATACACAGTTGGTCTAAAGCAGTCACATAACATTCTATTTCCTTTAATTCGCTTTCCATGACCAATATGGCACCTTTACAAGAACAAAGATACTTAAAATGCAAAAAATGAAAAGAAAATGAAAAACAGAATGTAATAAAAATAAATTCACATCACAGTTACACACAAACAGTAAATGAAAGTACCTCCAAATTTTGACATAAACAAACAATTTACTCAAAATCTGCTCATAATTTACCTTCAAGATGATATCAGATGGAACAGGAAATTTACAAACAATACATTTACAACTACAGGATTTCCTGACGTTACCCACTTCAACATATGAACTCCGACACTTACATGGAAAATTATTTTGTTAAACTATCATTTCTTTCATATGGTTAACATCTGCATGCATGACTGAAGTAAGTTTCACAAAACTTTCACAAGAGAATAAGCTTTAAAATATATTCCAAATGAGAAAAGGCATCTGACCTTTTCAACAAGTTAAGTAAATGAAAAAATACATGGCAAAAGCTCAAACCCAAGGAAAAGTTAAGATACAGCATCTGAACTAAGTTGATCTTAATGGTCGAAAGAATTCAATCTACGTAAAAAAAAGTCAGATGTTGATAAGAAAGGGAGATCGTAGGTTGTAAATACAAATCCACTCATTATTAGTGAAGAATGACTACATCCTAACTAAGCATGTATATATATAAACCTTCAAGGTCTAGACTCTAGCCAGAATGGAAATAAACCTTTAAAATACACACACACCTAATCTTGTGAAATTAGGCACCCGGAGCATTCAATAAATAATGATACCCAGAACATTTGATAGTTATGATTGAATATTAATGAATACAATGGGTAAGCAGTCTGTGAAAAGATCTCACAGGCAACCAAAGCGGGAATGGAACAAACATGAAAATATAAAGCAACAATCACCGCGAGCATGATCCGGCATACATTTTCAAAAAACCATAGTGGACACGGTTTTGCAACCACGTATCCTCAAAAGCTCCTTCTTTCGAATCTTAGGGTTCATTCGGTAGAGGAATAAAGGAAAGGGCTAAGGAGAAATAAAACATTGTTTCTGTTCGGTAGGAGGGAGAGGATGAGAAGGTATAAGGAATGATAAGTGGTAGTTATTTACTATTCTTTCTTAGGTGGGAGGGAGAGAGGATAAGGAGGTTGTTAGATAAATGGTAGTTATTTGGTGTAAGAGCAGCCGGTACTATCTATGTAGATCTACTACACCTCAGGAAGAACTTTCCCATCAGAACCTCGCGGATGAAGAAACATAAAAAGCACCACATCAAAAGCAAAGACGATCTCCATATAAAAGGGCATGAGAATGTCAAATAGCGAGAAACCCCGACAGAATCTCCTAAATCCGATAAACTATAAGAGTTCTCACTCCTTGCACCATATTACTGCAAGGAATTGCGACCATGCCTTGATGGAAGCATGCCAAGCCGTCCTTGAAGCATAATCGAAAGGAATCCAGGAAAAGCGCCAAAGCGTCCAGGAAGAGAACAGAAACAGAACAGAGATGGTGGATGATACATATATATATACCTCAGCCTCGAGAACCATCTGGTTGACGTAACTCCTGAGCTTGGAGACCCTGAGGGACTCGGTGAAGAACCTGAACTGCTCTTGGCGCACGGAGTAGTCGACGTCGAAAACGACGCCGGGGCCGAAAGTGGGGACGTTGAACTGGTAGACCTCCTGCTGGCTCATCTCGGCCTCGGGGGCCTTGAAGAAGTGGGCTGACACCTCGGGGCCGATGAGGAAGGTGAGCCTCCTGTTGAGGAGGGGGAGGGTGAAGACGCTGCCGAGCTTCCCGTACTCCTCGCGTATCATTACCACCGGACCCCGCAGGAATCGCAGGAGGCCGCCGACCAGTGGCAGGGATCTGACGACGGGGGGCAGGCGCCGGATCCGGGTGGACCGAGGGGTGAGGACAGCCCATAGGAGCTTCACGGTGGCGATGGCCGCTAGGAAGAGGAGCCCCGCAGCGAAGAAGCTGTTCTGCTCGAACTCCATTGCGAGCAACCCTATGAGAGAGAGAGAGAGAGAGAGAGAGAGAGAGCAAGTAATGTGTAGAAGTGAAGTGACGAAGCGACGAGAGACAGGAGGAGAGTTAACACTTTACAAGTGGCGCCCGCCCTATTATTTATCCGAGCATGCGGACTTTATGAAATAAACAAATCAATGTCAATATATCATCGTTACATTACACTAGTGGTTGATATCCGTGCTTCCTGCTGTGACATGGTGTCCCCGTGAAGTTATTGTATTCAATAAAAATCTTGAATACTGTGTAATATCAGCCATAAAATAATATATAGCCAAAAGTGAGTAAATTTCAAGTTCTTAGTAGTTTATTTTAAGAATTGGGAAATTTTGATGGAAAAGAATGAGTGCTTATTTACATTGTGTAAAAAGCTTAGATAAAGTTAGGACATATATGCCTAAACACAACATTCTTTCAAAAAGATAGTTTTGTTTTAGAAAAGAGATTTTAAATCATGAAACCTGAAAATTTTGTAAATTACTTTCTCAATCATGTATACATCGTAATTATCACTTAAACCAGTAAAGTTGGCAACTCTTATACTACAAATCATGTAGAATGACACAGATTTTGTTATAAGTATGTCATATTTATCCCCTATTATTTAACGAAATTGCAATCTAATACCCTACTTTTTTCCCTCCTTTAACCAACCTTCACCATCGTCCCTTCAACCCTCCTCCAACAATGCCACCTTCTCCGTCTCCTCCTCTGCACCTCCACCTCGCCTTCTGTCGCACCACTTTCACCCCTCCGCCCCTCTATAACTACACCAGTTTAGAGCCCTGGAACACCAGATTGAAGCCAAGCTCTAGGAAAAGATATAACAATGTCGTTGCATGCTAAATCAATCTTCTTTTTCTAATTTGCATGGTGAAAGTTGTGAATTCCGTGGAAGTCTATCGTTTGCACTGGCAATAGTTACCAACAAATTAAAACAAGCAATACATATGCACTCACATCATGCATGGTCACTAAAATAGAAATCTCATGCCCTGCGAGGAAGGACTTTTGTTGCTGATGCATCTTTCTTCTTTCTTCGCTTATTCACGAAATCAAATAAGACTTTTTTCCTCTCTTTAGGATCTCTGTATCTATTAATTAAGAGCATACACACAAGATCGGAAATACATGAAGTGATAATTCCATTTCCAGGATAAAGGTGAGATGGATATAAACAGTATAATTAATAAAAATGCCTACAGAACTCCAAAGCTGTGCACGCCGTGGCCCTCAATGTCTCTCGAGGACTTCGATTCCTCAGTCTCATTGATCGACCTACCGCTGCAGGCCTCATAGCCCCGTAAAAGAACTTGGTGCCGGTGAGATTCTCGTTAAAGGATCCGGCGGAAAGCTCTATAAACGACCCATTAGCCCTTCCTGGAGGGTCGTTGTGGAGCAGAGACCGGCGTCAGAGAACCTCCAGCGCTCCGACCAGATGCAGCGTCGAGAAATCTATACGAGGATTCGGCGTAGTTGGAGTGGGGCCATATACGAGGATCGGAGAGGTCGAGGAAGGTGGGGGTGTGGGCCGTGTGGTCGCGCCAAACGGAGAGGCACGGCAGACAGTGGGCATCCGCCTTGCCCATTCGCAGTAGCAGACCTCCTTTCGCCACCACCAATGCCAACAATGTATAGCACAAGCCCCTCCTCCATTAGTTTCTTAACCACCACCTTAACTCTCTAGCCAGTGAAACCCCAAGAAATGATTGTGCCAGAATCACCAAGAGCTGCCATCGTTGTCGGGTGGAGCACCACCCTCTTCATCTCCAGAACCACCCAGACCTTCCTGCACTTGATCAATATTTTACATATCTTTCCAATTTTTCGTTCAAATATGAGTTTACTTGTTATATTCTCTTAATAATTAAAGCTCGGGTTTATTTAAAATGGAATTTAAGTTTGTTTATATTTGACTTTTTCATTGACCTTTGCCATGTAAAGGTAGGAATCTCAAATGAAACTTGGTGGATTTGCATAGATTATATCCATACTGTTCAATTTTTGAAACTATTTTCGTGAAACAAAAAAGCCGAGCTACAACAGACTCTGCTGTACAACCCTCTACATCAGAGTATCCGTTTCCTAACTCAAACGAGTTGGTTCAAAAAAAGTCAAATTAACAGTAGGAATTCATAGTGTTAAACAGAGCAAATTTGCAGGATTTAAGTGATAATCACGAAGAATACATGGTCAAGATCACAAAGTTTTTAGATCTGTGGTGTATAAAATATCACGTAGATAGTTCCAATAAAAAACCATATAGTTGAGTCCGTTTGGCATTCATAAATGATTTTTACTAGCAGAATACTCTAAAAAGTTATCATTAGACTAAAATATGTTCAAATCTTATTTTGAATATTAATAAATTAAAAATCGAAATATTACCCTCTTTCTTACAATTTCTTGAAGTTGCAGCTGACTCTAGCAAATAGTGAAATTACAGTAACGTAAAATGAAGAATACATTTGTGAAGGCCGGAGAGGACCTCCTTGTCTTGGGCTCAATTGAAGCTTCTTGCTGCCAATTTTCTTTCCAGTTGGGAAGGAAAGGCTTCGAAAAAATCTAATGAAATTTTAGATTATTAGTCAACAGATGCAAGTAATGTTATACGTACAACACAACATATCTCCGGATCGTATCAACACAATATATCTCGATCTCTAGGTAAAGGTCAAGTTTATGTATATTTACATATTTACATTCTTTCTTCTTCTTTCTTCTTCTCTTTATTTTTTTATTTTACTTTATTTAATGTTAAAAAAACTTTTATTCATGAGATGTAATTTATTAGGGAACTTAATTTAATAAGTAATTACAAGTGTTTTACCTTAAATTTTAGACAAGATAAAAGAATAAAAAAGATGAACATCTATCCCCTCACATTCTTGACCCTTCAATGAAGAAAACAGTGTTGCCCGCATACTTAGGATCGGGATGGGGAAAATCAGTTGTATAGTATCCATAGAAACCCTCCTCAGCAAGCTTCATCATAACCGCTAACGCATAGTGACGAGAACAAACAGCAGGAGCGCCAATGGACATCCATATTTAATGCCCCTCTACAGCTGGAAGACCCCCACCCCTTGTGGTGACATCTTTCCAAATGTCAGGAAAGCCCTTCCGCACCAAGGATATTAAATTATCCTTCAATCCATGTAATCGCATCTTTGAGCAGTCAACCTTCCACATGAACCTAGATACCTTCCTCCTCTTTCAATCAGAGATGATCTCGGACACCATAATCACACCATCAAGTAGTTGCTGACCTAGAATGAATGGTTGCCCGAGTGGGCAAGACGATCAAGTCGAGTTCTCCCCAAAGCCCGATTTGCCAAGACTTTGGCGGCAATGAGGTAAACAACATTAGATAAATGCAATTTCTCTAAAGTCTTCCATCCTCTCCGCAAACTCCTTCGGAAGAAGGAAGATCAAAGACCTAGTCAGCTCCTCCATACCACGATTAGCACTTCTAATTTCAAAAGCAAAGCTGCAACATCTTCCTCAACTGCATCCCAAAACTCTCTATAGAAAAAATACCAGCAGGCCATCCAGCCCATGTGCCAAACTCTATTGAGATCGAAAACTGCAATGCGCACATCTTCCATGTGAAAATCAAAGATGAGTGGATTCTGGATGCTCCGGTGCCAAACTCTGTACCTTCCCTCCCTAACCATCTTGCCTCCGATGATGGACCATGTTTATTGGTCTTCGAAAAGCACATCACTATTACCTCTCCAACCACTCTGTCATTTAGATTTTAGAATCTGCTCTTCACCTACAAGAAGGTTCTGGATGAAGTTCCGCCTTCGCCTTCCACTGGCCACAACATGGAAGTACTTCATGTTAGTATCACCCTCCTTCAAGTACCTATGCCTCAATCTCTATCACCACTCGATCTTCCTATCGCTCATTAGCAATGGTCTTTTGATGTTCTACTTTGGCCAACCATTCCTCGAAACCCATCTAAACAAGCAACCTCTACCTGTTTTGGTGCATCGCTCCTCCCACTTCGGACGTTATCATGCAATGCCTTGTACTTCTACAAAACCTCTTTTTGGTCGACTATTTTCTGCACCATTCTTTGCACAACAGACCCCCACTACCTGATGCAATGCCCAAAAGCCTGCAACCATCTGCCAAAAGCCCTCCTTTAGTAACCAGGATTTTTCGAATCTAAACATGAACAAACTAATATATATTTGAATTATTGCATAAAATTATGAGTTTTTATCAGTTGTGCCCCTCCGAGATATTGCAATATCAGTTATGCCCCTATCTTTTTGGAAATATCAGTTGTGCCCCCAACTTCTTGGCGTTCTATCAGTTGTGCCCCTCCGTTAGTTTAACCGTCAATGAGTTGCCTTAACCATGGTTTTTTTCAAACCATGGTGCAATTAAGAGGGGTATAATTGTCCAGACATCTTCTTCATCTTCTTCCTCCTCCATTTGTTCTTCTTTCTTTCTCTTCATAATTTCTCTCTCTTAGTTACACCTTCATGCATCCATCGAATCTCTAAATTTTTTGCATTTTCACGGATATATCACTCATTACGGATCAAACGATGAATTTTATTGAACTTTTTTGGTGAATTTTTATGAATCAATTAGTCAAAAATTTATCTTAACTTAACAGAAACTGAAACCAGTGGTCGGTGGAGGAAAAGAGGAGCAGGATGGGGAGGACAGGCGGAGGCGGAGGAGAAGGGCGGAAGGGGGAGGCATGGGGGAGGGGGCAGCGCATGGGGCGGGGGCGACTTGGGGGCGACGGGGCGATTTGGGGGCGGGGGTAACGGGGCCAGGGGGAGGCGTAGGGGGAGGGGGAGGCACGAGACAGGGGGAGGGGGAGGCGCAGGGGCGACGGGGCCAGGGGGAGGCGTAGGGGGAGGGGGAGGCGAGAGACAAGGGGAGGGGGAGGCGCAGGGGACGAGGGCGACGGGGCTAGGGGAGGCGCAGAGGGAGGGGGAGGCGTGGGGGCGGGGGAGATGGGGGCAGGGGGAGGCATAGGGGAGGGAGAGGCACGGGGGTGGGGGCGACGGGGGCAGGGGGAGGCATAGGGGGAGGGGGAGGTGCGGGGCAGGGGGAGGGGGAGGCGCCGGGGGCGGCAGGGCCAGGTGGAGATGCGGGGGAGCAGAGGGAGTGTTGGGGGCAGAGGGGAGGTGCGGAGGGCGATCCGGGGAGCGGTGCAAGGGGCAGAGGGGGGTGCAGGGGCTCGAAGGAGGAGGATGGTGACGAAGGTGGGGATGCACGTTGGCAGAGCAGGGGCTCGGAGGAGGCTGCAGGAGAGCTCAAGGCAGAGGAGGGAGGAGTTGTGGAGGAGGAAGAGAAGGGAGGAGGAGGAAGAGGAAGAAGATGGGAGAGGAGGAAGAGAAGGGAGGAAGAAGACAGGGGAGGAGGAGGAAGAGGATGCATTAGACGTTTTGTTAGAAAATCGGAAGCGGAAGCGATAACATGGAACAAAATAAAGAATAGAAAAGAACAGCGGGATTTTACGTGGAACCCTACTCCATGAGGAGCGGGATGAAACCACGGGAGAAGCCCTCAACGGGGCATGCTATGCATTACTTTTTCTCAATGGATACAGGAGGTCTGGGGCTCCTTATATAGCCTCTCCAGAGCCTCCAAGTCCCACCGTTGGACGATGTGGGACTAAACACTGGATGGGGTAAATGGATCTCCTCCAGGATCCATTTACCCTGCTACAACACACTAGGCGCATACAACTTATACTCCAACACTCCCCCTCAAGCTGGAGCATGCAATGCTCATCTTGGACAAACATAAAGAGACTCAACTCAACGCTACAGGACACTACGGACAATATCAACCCAACGCACACATTGTTGCAGTCGAGGATGTTGCTTCTCATGCCGTGCAGGTGAGGAGGATGAGCGGGCTGGAGTGTGAGTCAACTGAAGACTCGAAATCTGACCATCGAGTCTGAACTTGTGCCTGAAGTCTCCTCGCCGGAGAACTGGATCTCTCCCATCTGGCTCAGAGAATGGTGCACTGCTCTGGTGTAACTATGATACCACATGAAAACCTTTGCCCTCAAGGGAATGGTCCTCTGCTCTGGAGTCCCTATGGTTCACATGAAAACTCTGGCCGAACAACAACAAGAATAATGGGGACCTCAAACTGAAGATGGCAACATATGCTCATCTGAAAATGACCGCACACTCGTGCATGTCTGAAACTGGACTCGGAATCAATCGTCGAGTCTGAATCTGTGCATCAAATTGGGACTCGGAATCTGAACTTCGAGTCTGGAATTGCGCATGAAAAATCTTCGTCTGATCTGTAGAGTCTGAACGAATGGCTGGTCTGGAAATCTGAATCTGGATCTGGAGAAGATATCTGAGATGACCTGTGACTCTACACATACTCCTCTTTTCTCCCATACTTGTCGGAAAACATGGACGTCGACCAAGTTGGGAGAAGACAACAATGATGGGGATAAAACAAAAATCACTTAGCCGATCACACATTTGTCGGCTTTCAAAAATTCATTTTTTTTCCGAAACAATTTTTTTAAGCCGTTGACCCCTTTTTTCCGGCTTTTCATCAACATGATTTTTTTTACAATTTTGCGTACGGCTTTTCTCATGTACACGCCTTTTTTTTAATCTCTCTCTTTTTTTTCATTTTTTTTACGTGACCCACTTGGGCCCACAAAAAACAACCTCATTCTCCCCTCTTTTTTTCGCAGGTCGCTCTCTCTTCATATATATATATATATATATATTTTAAACAAACGTCTCCCCCCTTTGGGCTTTCACACAAATAGCCCATACAAAAAAAAAATTTTAAGGTCGATCGGGCTATGGTTCCCTGGGAACTCCTTTAATTGCCCGCCGCACAGAGGGTTCCCATCAGGGAAAACCCGTCTTCACCCATGCGCCGCCGTCAACAAGAGGAGCTGTGAGGAAGCGGCACTAGGGCTTGCCTGTAGGATGGGTTGGCGAGGGGCTGTACGCAGCAGTTTCTGGAGTCGTGCCTGGAGAATCGCGCAGGAGAGGCGCCTTGAGATGGGGTTTGCGCGCGCGGGTCTTTCGCCGCTCAAGGGATTAGAGAGGCGCGCGCGTGATGGGGGTTCGTCGCCTGGAGGTTGCGCCGCTCGGGGCGTCGTGCGACGCCAGGAGGAAACGACCGAGGGAGATGCGGCCTGCGCGGCGATGGACCAACATCGTGGCTTGGACTGCTCACGCAGGCTGGAGGCTCGCGCAGGCAGGAGGTCTTGCCGCTGCATGGAGTCGAGCGAAGATGATGTCTGGAGAAGCGCTGACTGGGGCGATGGTGCAAGATCGATGGTGCCATGCGAGGCTGAGATATCGCTGCCGACTGGAATACACGTTTGTGCGCATGGAGCTACGCAAGGAGATTGCTCCACCTGGATCTGAAAATCGACGAGGCTTTTGCGTGATCGGCTTCATCTCAAGAACTTGGATTAGGGTTTCAAGAAGAAAACCCTAGAACATAAATCTCCGATGAATAAATCTTCGATGAATAAATCTCCAAGAACCAGCATAAATTGATTCTTTCATAAACCGAATCTCGAATATAACAAGAGCATAAAAGCGCGAGAATCGAACCCGCTCTGATACCATGTTAGAAAATCGGAAGCGGAAGCGATAACATGGAACAAAATAAAGAATAGAAAAGAACAGCGGGATTTTACGTAGAACCCTACTCTGAGAGGAGAGGGATGAAACCACGGGAGAAGCCCTCAACGGGGCATGCTATGCATTACTTTTTCTCAATGGATACATGAGGTATGGGGCTCCTTATATAGTCTCTCCAGAGCCTCCAAGTCCCGTCGTTGGACGATGTGGGACTAAACACTGGATGGGGTAAATGGATCTCCTCCAGGATCCATTTACCATGCTACAACACACTAGGCGCATATAACTTATACTCCAACACTTTTCAATCCGTTTTTTAATTTAATTCCATCTGTGTCCTTGAAGTTAACATCCGTTTGTGTTGGTTATGGGCTGTCACAACCCGAGGGGCACGAGTGATAGATTGGCAAGAAGTCAGGGGCACAACTGATATTCCTAAAAAGATAAGGGCATAACTGATATTGCAATATCTCAGAGGGGCACAACTGATAAAAACCCTAAAGTTATTATATGTTTTAAAATTTTAGGGTTATAATATTGTTCGAATATCCTAATTACCAGAAGAACATGAGTTTTAAGAATAAATTCAATTTCATCCTTGATTTGATATAAACAAACAAAATTTTCAATTATTACACGAATTTTTCCGTGAATTATTAATATTACATAAACGACTTCTATTCAACAAAATTACACACACGTTATACATACATACATACATACATATATATATATATATTACTTTTTTATTCATCTTTATTTTATTGAAAAAATGCATTTGTTAACCTTTTATGTATGTTACATGCATAAAATATCATAAAGTTGTTACATATAACTATTATCACGATATTTTAACATGCTTTTGTCAATTTTCTTAGTTTTAAGATATGTTCCTACAAAAGACCAAACTCAAAAATGATATATTTATTACCATGGCAATTCTATTACCTTAGATACTATATTTTCTTATCTCATCTAAACAATCCTTGCAGCACGTGACGTATACACTAGTGATATTAATAGAAAGACCAAAAAGGTATTAAAAAGATGCTATTAGAAACAACAGATGCTATTAGAAACAACCTGGGAAAGTTAGATCCAAGTGCAAATAGGACCAGAACATATATCTATTTGGAGGCACCGTGAGTAGATCTTAACACTGCAAAAAGAAAATTCATTTAAGTGGTTCGGAAGACAAATGCTTTCCTTTTAGGTGTTACTTCTTTACTTTATTTGTGTGTGATCACCCACCACTCAACAGCTTTCTATAATATTTTCTCACTATAGAAAGATAGCAATTAAATTCAAGCTACTGTGCACTTTTAATATCCTTATGCATCTTTCTAATTGATAAGACACGCGACCGAGCATTTTAGATTCGAAATCATCTACTTAGGCCTGATCAATCTACCATGCTTTATGGATACAGATGCCTTCTTGCTTCTACTGCTAGCCCTCTTGGTCTTGATGGCGGCAATAAGAGAATCAGCACCAGGGCCCAAACCTCGCCTACCAACTAACTTCACACCAAGGGTCTCGCATAGATAATGCAGTCTCATCTCTTCTCCACCCGGACCTCCCTTAGGTCGAGAGCTTGTTTCCTAGGCAACAATGTGTAAATATGAAACTGCTGGAGTTGATTGTAGTGTGATTGAAGTTGCTGGAAGAGCGGTTTGCCGGAGTGCGATTGGTCAGATCTTGTCCCTTCGATATGGCTCTTCTTCCGAGTTCCACCAAACGTGATCCTTAAGATTGCAGATGGGTCTTGTGTCTCTGGCCCAAAGATGATCGAGAAGCTCCCGAATTCTAGGTCAGGTTCTCTGAACAGGTCGGCAAGTAGGGAAGAACATGAGTGCACATTCTTTGATAAGCTTTTCTCAATTTTTGTTTGCGTAGTCCGGGCATTTGCAGCATTGGCTATATTAGCTGCTTCTCTGAGGCCGCTAAGGAAAGCACCGTGCATTGTTGCAGGATATCTCCGGGTTGTTGCCTCGCCGGCAAAAAATAATCTCCGTCTCCAACACTTTCAGCTAATATGTCGTAGTCGTCTCCAGATGCTCCCACAGCTACGTGAGAATATGATCCTAAACTGAAGCTGTCGGTGCCCCATCTAGTGCAGACAGTCTGGATGGGATCTGGAACAGCAACTCCTTGTGGTTCATAGATGCCTGTTTGAGAAACATCAGCTCATGAATACATTTTTCTTCATTAAAACTTCCCAGACGAAAATACCTTGATCTTTCTCTATCTACTGTACAATTTGACAGTCCATTCAAAAGAGACGAGTCAATGGAAATGATAAAATGTAATTACAAAAACAAAGAGCAATAGAAGAGTCGGGCAACTTTAGGATCTATAGTACACAGCATCCATCTGTTTTTGCAGAGGTGCTTGGAGTAAAAATTATATTTCCTATATTTTTTTTGAAATGATCACTACACAACAAAAAGTCCCAAAATTAATCATCTAGTAACATTTAAAGTAACTTCATTCCATTCCATTAAGATGAAATGGAAACGTATCCATAAAAGAAGTTTCATCCTGAAGCCAGAAAAAAATTTGCACACATCTTAAATCTGATGACGAGCATGCACAACCTGAAGACTGGCTTCCAAACTGCAACTCCAGAAAAAAGGAAAGCAAGAATGTGTAAAGAGAAAAGCTACATAACTCATGGAACTAAACAATTATGTTTAGGCATTAATTGATTTAAAATTTCAGGTGCGCATAAATACCATTTATTGCTCGGTCTCACACATGAACCGCCATGTCCATTTATTTACATCTATATTGGAATGTATGATTGTATGGTTAGTCTTATCAGTGATGTTGGCAAAACCAATCTAGTATATTAAATTACAGTGAATGGAAAATCAAAATAGCCACTTCATGCGCACTAACTAAAACCCGCCTTTACAATATGTTATCTCCCATATGAGCAGATACAGTCAAATAGCAGACCTTTTCATGATTATGAAGTTATTACACTTAGCTGGAGGAGAAGGTGATGACGAGAACAGAGAAGGAACGTCCCTCCGGAGCGAAAACACCATACACCGCCTCCAGATACTTATCTTCATTCTTTTTTTGTCGGTGATACGAATGCTCCAGACTCTCCAAAACTGTTTATATTAAATATAAATTTTGTTTTAAAGGAGTTGGAAGCAGAACTTAGTTCAGGGAAAATCATTAGGACTTCCCAACTCCAAACACGAGGATGCTCACAAAAAAATTATGACTTTACGGGGATAAAAATTGACTCCCCTGATGCGTTTAATCATTTTGCCAAATTGGTCTGGGTGTGCTAATTTTTTGTTTGCTCTCATGCTTCTTGTCTTCCTTGATGGATTTGAAACTTTTGTCTCGGAGCATGCGGAGGTTGGGGGGTCGCTGGAAGCTTGATCGCCTCCGTGAACTAGAATAAGCGCATAAATTAAATGTTTTTCCCTTCAGGAAACCAGGTCGAGGGAACCCATAAATTCTAGGGCTTTGTGAGGTCACGATAGAATATGATGGCACTCAAACCCTTGATGCAAGTCATGTGATATCAACACTGATCGGAACTTCCAAATCTTTGACTGCCTGGAGATTTCACATTTTGATTTTGCTACAAGTGTTACCTTAAACTGGATTGGTAGAAATTGTACCTTCCGGCTTCTGTGTAAAATTCAACGACTGGATAAACCAAGAAGGTATCTTCGACCGCATAACTTCGGAGATAACTTTCACCTGTGCGTGGGGGGAGCTCGCTTGGTAGTTGGGTGATCATGGACCACACCCTTTGCGATCCTTCTTTCTTGAATTTGGTCCCCTATTCAAACCTCACAAGCCTACCTCGGACCTTCTTCGATCACCACCCCCTTCTTTCCAACGATCCGTTCCGAACCCAGAGAAACGACTTCAAAATGGAATCCTTTTGGCTTAAGCGACAATCTTTTGGTGATTTGGTTAGACGTTGGAATTAGCCTATGTACTCTGTTGAGATATTAGTTATCTTTTGTGATATTTTTAAATTATCTATTTCTTTTTTCTTCTTGTAATTTTCCTAATAGGTTCTTCTCCCATCCTAGGGCCTCTCATTAATTGAAGGCATTCATTTCCTTCCACATGGTATAATAGTGACGGTCCTAGACCGGAGTTCCCATATCCCACCACGCCCTACCCCGCCCCCCCCTCGGGCCGCTGCCGCCCCTGCGGAGCGCTGCTGTGCCACCTCCCAGGCTGCAGCACCCCCCCCCCCGCTCCTCTGCGGTTTGGAGGCCACACCGCCGCCTCGCGTGGCCTCCCAGTCCACGGCCCAGGTCGCCGCAAGGCCTTCCTGGCTGCTGCTTGGGCCTCTTAGGCCACAGCCCATGCCGCCCAGGCCTTCCCGAACTCGTCGCCGACCCTCCCCGGCCGTCGGTGGACCTTCCCTGCACATTCTTGCGTCTCCGTGCCCCTCTGCAATTCGAACTGCAGTCTAAATCGGTCTGATTTTGACCGAAAATTGTGATTTCAGACCTACATATTACATTTTCCGGTCCTAGCGAGCAACAAAGATTGATGAGGATGGTTGAATGAGTCTGCACGTACAACCGATCCTCTGTATGATCGTGTAGACTCATCCATATCACAGGCGAAGTGTTGGTTTTTGATGTTACCTGGGACATTAAGGGTTGAGGCCTTGAGGAAATCTCGTATTGTTGCTCCTTTTGCAGGGGAAATCATGTAAGCCCAATTCAAAAACGAAGTGTTGGTTTTTGTAACCTCTTTTTGGTACTTTCAATGAAATGCTGATTTTTTTATCAAAAAAAGATAGTCAAATAAGTCAAATAGCATAGAGGATGTCCCATTCCATATTTCAAGTATTCTAACATTTTCAGGGTGCCTTTTTCTAGAAAGTTTCCCCAAAATTACCCCTTCCAAGGCTCCATAATATACTCCAAGACCGATTAATGATCTATATAGCATCATTCATCAGTTGAAACATTCCCCTAACAGCTTTCTGTACTAGATACAAACACTACATATTTTCGATCATGCAGTTTAAGATGACCAATGCGCCAGAACTTATCATAAACCTAATAAACCAAGTATTCAATCAATTTTTGATAGTTTGTTTTGAATAAGGGGGGGGGGGGGGGGCGCGAAGGTTTCCTCCCCAGAAAATTTATTAGAAGGTTAAGAAAGGCAATTACAGGACAAGACTCGAGAGTCTAAAAACGAAGACTGGCCCTTTCTACAACCACACAACACAAAAACCCAACATAAGTCTCAACCTTGATCGTCCCTATTACCAAGATCTCTGTAACGAATGCTTGGATCAAGCACCAAACAAGGAACTCCCTATCCTAGATCGCCAACCTCGGATCATACAGTATTGCTCAGACCACCTACATCAATACAAGACATCAGGACGCCACACCACCAAGTCCCTGAGACACTTGAACCCTAAGGCTGGGACCAACCCTATCGTTTGTGCTACGGTCTTTTGGAAAAGGGCTTTCTCGATCAAAACTTCCTCTTGCGCATATTGATGGCTGTACACGTCTTCTCAAGAATTCTTGGTGCTCTCCTGATCACTTTTATTATGGCTTTGAGCAAATTTTTGTTTTCTGTCCCACTAGTGTTCTTGTCATTTGCCTAAAACATTCTCAACGATCGAGCTCTCTTCTGAATCTCCCAAAACAGTTAGAACCACAACCGCATTGTCTAGTTCGTAGGAGGTTGCAACCACGACAGACTTCACCTCATCAATAATGCCTGATGCAGGTGATACCTTCACCTCAAGGGATTGGACTCCCTATAAAGATGAATCGTGTACCTCAAAAGGGACACCATTTGCCACGGGCTCGAGAGCGCTAACACCCATGGTAGAAACAAGAAGCTCCAAGAGTTGAAAATCTTCGAACGACAAAGCCTCAGATCTCCCCGCAATGAGAGGGACGATAAAAGCCAAAGAGAGTCCCCTCGCAGACTCCAAAATATCCAAAGCCTCGGCTAAGCATTAATTTTTTGAAAGTTACGGGAATTTTTTTATAGTTACATAATGATTTTCATTGATTATATGTTAATCTACTTTCAAAACAGATCATGGCCTCAAATTTCCATTTTAACATCATTTTGCCAACTGAAAAAGGAAATTTCAAGGAATTTTGTTGATATTTTGCTGAAATTTTCAAAACTATAGAGATGACTCTAAAATTCCATTTTTCAGAAATTAAGTTTTTTATATTCTTCAATCAACAAATAAAATTGTTAGAGTATGTAATAGAGAGGCAATTGGATCTCTCCAAGTTCCAATTACCTCCACTCATGCTTAGTCCCATATGGATGAGTGGTGGAACTCTGGTCTATCTGCAGGGCTATATAAGAAGCCACGCATCCCATGTACTCATTGAGAAATTCTAAA